>SKCR01048569.1:0-45317 GCA_019454045.1 Zanthoxylum bungeanum
GACCACCCAATATCCAGTATTATTACATGACTATTCTAAGGTCAATGTCATTTTCAGCATATTTATACATCAATCTAATATGTATAATGACATTACCATTAATAAAGTTTGAAATGAAAATATTGTTATTTTATTAATAAATAATAAAATATAATGTACAATATACTATTTGGATTGACGCTCCAAACACCAACTCTAACAGAATTAACATTCCAACACGTTCCAAGGGAAGAGAACTGAGAAGTGGATCGGCTAGCACAAATTGCTTATGGCATGAACATATCGGAATAGCTCACACATATGTTAGTCCTCATACAGAAGCGTACATATCCATCCATCAATTAGAGGTATTTATGTGGAAGTCTTCAATACTTCTATAAGTAGAGGAGCCCAACACATGTATTTTATATAAATATAACAAAAATAAAATAAAAGCAAAAGCAAAAGGACAAAAAAAAAACAAAAGCAAAAGACAAAAATCTAAATAAAAATAAAATATCAATCCACCGAAAGTGGATTGACACTCTCTTTCCACCACTTTGCAATTTGCAAAACTTTACAAATTGTAAAGTTTTGCAATTGGCAAACTGAGGTGTCGAGTACCTTTATAAATAGAGGAGCTCAGCACCTCATTCATTCGACCTGCTCCATAGTTTTCTCTATTGAAATTTATGGAGTTTCAGCTCTTGTGTGTTTTTTTCAAGCTTTGTTATAATTTCTTTTTCTTTCAATAATAAAATTATGTGTGTTTTTCTTCAAAGCATGAGTTGCTAACTTCATCCTGCTGATAAATGGTGAAACTCTAAATATGAGAATATAAATTAATCTTACTTATATTATAATATATGAATTATAATATGAAGACTAATATTTAATATTCTCTTATATTTACGGGTGTTTTGATTCTCTATAGACAATCAAATCTTGGTTGACATAATTAATATTTTACTTCATATTATATGAGAGAATGATTTAAATCTGTACTAATTATTGACAAACTTTGTTACCGCTTTAATGTCTGGTTTTATATATTTGAGATAATTGAGTACGGAGTACCTAACTGGAACTGTTATAGAAAAATGTTATCATCGCCTTTATGGCTGGTTTCATATGTTTTGGCATAATTAATTTCTGAAATAAATTAACTGGGTAATAATGATAATTTATATATTATAAAAAGTAAGATTTCTTTATATTTGAAATTTAAGAGTGGATCACCAGCCCCAGTATTTTAATTTATTGTTGCAGTCCAATTTAAATGTGTCAATCACTTCAAACAATTCAGTCTTTTTATTTTCACTCAAATTATTATTTTATTTTACTAAATCTATTCTCTGTGGATCGACCCCGGACTTACCGGATTATTTTATTATTTCGACACACTTATACTTAGTAGTAAAGAACTACTTTGTGAGTGTGTCAAGTTTTTGGCCATTGTCAGAGAATATAATTTAGTAGATAAAATAATAATTTAACATCCTTGTATTTTTTTTATATTTTTTATTTTCTACATCTCACTTTTTTCTTTGCATTTGTGTATATCCAAAATGTCCTGATTGGTCCTAAATGAATCATGAACCCAAACATCCCACATATAGATAAATTATGTATTTAATTCTTCAAGGTTACATGAGACGGGAAACTCAATTAAAATAGAGCTTGTATTTTGTTAAAGAATTTCTTGAACCTTCTCCATCTAGAGATTCTTCCATAATTTTTTATGAGAACATAATTGGAGAAACTGAGACAGTTGAACGAGAAATTCAATTGAGATCTGAATTGACAAGAATCAGATAACGTTTTTAGGATCTAATCCTTACATTTGTTTTTTTTTTCTTTTGTCATTTATTTTAACGTTCTTTTTTTCACTTGTTTATTATTTCTTATTTTTTCTAAGTATTACATTTGAATAATTAAATTTTAGCATATAGTCTGAATTTAGGTTGCATGAGATATTGGTCTCGATCATCTAGCAGTAGATTAAATAGAGTCTCCATCACCGTCATTTCTAATGGCCGATAACCAAAATGAAAACCCACCTAACCGAGATGAAAATCCAGTTAATCAGGTAGAACGTGAGTCTCAACATGGCAATCTTAATCATCCTATGACACTCATAGAATTCATAAATCTCACTATGACATGATCACTATCTTGCATTATTTTCCCCCAGATGCATCACGTTTCAATTTTAAACCAGGTGTCATTCAAGTTTTACCCACATTTCATGGTCTAGAATCAGAAAATTCTTATCAGCACTTAAGGGAATTCGAAGATGTATGTAATACTTAAATAGACCAAAATTGCAGCATGAATATAATTTGACTCAAGTTTTTTCCCTTTTTATTAAAAGATAAAGCTAAAATTTGGCTGCAGTACCTTAGGTCAGGATCTATCAGAATATGTGATGATTTTCAAGAATAATTTTAAAAAAAAATCTTTCCCACTCATAGGATAAACTTTTTCAAGAGGAGAATCACAACTTTCACACAAGTGTCGGAGGAATCACTTTACCAATATTGGGAGAGATTTAAAGAAATATTAAATGTTTGTTCGGGTTTGATACATGGATGATGGTTTCCTACTTATACAAGGGTTTAACACCCCAAAGTAAACTAGTAGTGAAAATGATGTGTAATGGTGAGTTTAGGGACAAAAGTCTCGAAGGTGCACTAAATTACCTAGAACACATAGCAGATAATACACAACAATGGGACACAGTTGGCACTTATGTGTCTTTTGTAAAACCACAGTAATCTGGTAGAGGCATATTTAACCTTAAGGAAGATCGTGACCTTTCTGTTAAATATGCATCTCTAGCTAAAAAATTTAAGGCATTAGAAATAAGGAAGAATGATTATGTCCAGTTAATTCAAGAAGTTACATGTCATATATGTAATTCAAATGAACATGTCACACAAGTTTTCCCAACCTTTCCAGCCTTGCAAGAATGTATTTATGACCAAGTTAGTTCCATAAACAGCTTCAAAAGACCAAATCCAAACCCATATAATTTTGGTTGAAGAAACCATCCAAACTTCAATTAGAGGAATGATAACCAACAACCTCCTCAGGTCACCAGAATTTTCAAAATTCTTGGAACTATGTACCATATGTCCCACCACCTAAGAAAACCTTTGAGGATACCTTACATGTATTCATTGAGAAACATGAACCCATCAATAACCAAAATGTGCAAACATTGATTGATATGAAATATACCTTTTTTCAAAATCACATATGTATTGACCATTCATGAGAAATGAAAGTTTCATGCACAACCACAGCCAAACCCCAAGCGTCATCAAAACCCTCACGATGGTAGTTCTGGTAGTCAACACATAGACCAGGTTAAATACTAAAAGAAAATAAACCCAAGTCTTTTAGCATCCTCAAGAAATACTAAAAGAAAATCAAAAAAATGATCTACATTAAATAGTCCAATAGGTTTTCGGTGAATGTTTAAATTTTCCCATAACACAATTGTGAATATTTCTTTCAACGTGTCTAGCCCACTTGGTAAAACAGTAAAATCATTAGCATGATTAATCATTTCAGTAAGTATTTCAAACAAACCTGAGATAATATATTCTTCTTCATTTATTTTTCTGATGAGGTTTTCGTCTACCAAAGTCTTTGGGATGATTCCTAAAACTTGATTGTATGCTTCTTGCATGGCATTTGAAACACACCTCATCAATCCAAAATAGTCACCGTCATATACTAAGTGCATGTTTCTTTCCGCCCTAATTCTATCCAATTTTTTTACGGCCTCAACAAATTTTAGTTTAGTTCCAGAACTAGATCCATAAAATAAACAGATATCAGTGACTCGTCGTCTTGTAATTTTCTCCATTTTTACGCTATTTCTTATTTGGATGTGTCAAATAGAGAAATGAAGAGCTGTATTTATAGATTCTAAAAAATGGTGAGTAATAAAGACACTAGTATCTGTAAAATGATAATTGTTAGACGAACATTAAAATAGATCGTGAAAGTCAAAAATGTTAGATACTGTTAGAAAAATTAAAGTAAATGAAATCAAAACAGTAAATTGAATTAAATCAAAACAATAAATTAAGGTAAAGGAAATCAAAATAATAAATTGAAAATATACTCGTAGTTGTGATTGTGGCTCACATCTTCCTCCAGTTTTATGTTTAGTAACGGCTTGAATGTCCTTTATGAGTCGGGGATATGTTTCTCATCCAATTTTCTTATAAATTGGCAAATAGAGTCTTTAAAGTCAGATTCCCGATACTGTATTGTTTTCTTTCTTTTTAAAATTATGTGTGCAAATTACGAATCAATCTATGAACATGTCCACTAGGATGTGTCTCAAGAGTCAATGATATATCATCCAAAAACTATTTACTCAAGTCATATCTAATGAATTGAATTTTATCTTCACGATTGTCGACATAATTCCTAAAGAACGAAAACGAGTGTTGCACGTTCAGCGTGCATATTTATAACAAACACCTCCTAATTGTTTAGCTCTATGTTTCTTAGCATACGTGTTTTTCCCTAAACCATACATGTAAGAAATGAATGAGTCAGATAACTCACATGCCAATCGAACATTTACTTCAATTACCCAACGAATATCACTATGAATACCATTGATCATAAGAAGCCTCATTCTTTCGGGGCGTGCTTTGTAAATTTTCACCAGAGTATTTTGTAGAAGAAAAGGAAAATGATTGTGAAGTTTTGCAAGAATTTCTTTCATGCCTTGATTTTAAGGTATCAGTAATTTTAGGAAATTGAAATAACCCACTTAGAGTCACGAAATATTGTTATCCGCTATTTAATCGGGGTGCAAGACTCTGACAAAAAGAAAATTGCTGCAAAACACAAGAAAAATATGGAAATTAGATAAATAAAATAAAAGAAAAGAAAATAACAGCTCATAATACATCAATCACAGTAAATTGGGTTTGAAAGGAAAAGAAATTTTTGAAAATTTGAACACTCCAAAAATGATTCCAGACATTGTCCATTTACTTTGAATACATCATCATCCCTAGGATTCTCAATATCAATAGCTCCATATGAGTAAACAGTTTTCACAATAAATAGGTCATTCCATTAGGATTTCAATTTTTCAGGAAATAAATGAAGACGATAATTATAAAGCAAGACTTTTTGACCAATTTCAAATATTTTTCGTGAAATTCGGCTATCGTGAAAGGCCTCAGTTTTAGTTTTAAGAATTTTTGCTTTTGCATATGAATCAGTCTTTAACTCTTCAAATTCATTTAATTGTAGTTAACGTTCATGACTGACATTTTCAAGGTTTGAATTGGATGCTTTAATAACCCAATATGCATTATGTTCATGTTCTATAGGCAAATGACAAGGTTTTCCATGAACTGGATGATAGAGAGACATTCACAAAGACGTTTTGAAAGCTGTTTGATATGCTCAAAGTACATCAGTCAGTCAAAGAGACCAATCTCTACGATTTAGGTTGACCATTTTTTTATAAAAAATTATTTGATTTCCCTATTTGCTAGTTCAACTTGATCATTTTTCTGATGGTGATATGAGGTAGAAACTTTATGTGTAATTCCATACGTTTTCATTAAAGACTCAAAAGAATTGTTACAAAAGTATTGAACTTCGTCACTTATAATGGCCTGAGGGATTCTAAATAGACTTAAAATATTTTCTTTTAAAAATTTAAACACAATTTTGTGATGATTGTGTTGACAATGAATCGCCTCAACCCATTTTGAGACGTAATCGACTGCATCTAAAATATATAAAAATCATAATGATGGTGGAAATTGACCCATGAAATCTATTCCCTGACAATAAAAGATTTTGATGACAATGATGATATTTAAAGGCATCATATTTCATGTTAGTGCATTACAAAGTCCAAATGGAATTTTCCTAAATGCAAATATTCCAATATGACATATGAATGTGGTAGTTTCCTGGTCTTCTAAAGCTATGAGAATTTGATGATAAACCTGAGTAACCATCAAGAAAGCAATACTAAGGATGTCTTGTTACTATTTTCAAAATTTGGTTAAGAAAATATAAAGGAAAATGATCTTTTTTAGTGGCATCATTTAATTTGTTATAATCAATGCATGTACGCCCACTAGATGAGATTCGAGTTGGATTTGATTCTCCTTTATCATTTTTTACGAAAGTTATTCCGGACTTTTAAGGCACAACTTGTATAGGACTTACCCACTTACTATCGGAGATATGGTAGATAATGCCTACATCAAGAAATTTAAGGACTTCTGTTTTTACCATTTGTTTCATGTGAGAGTTTAATCTTCTTTGAGATTGGCAATATGTCATTGTATTATCATCTAAAAGTATTTTATGTGTGCATATCAAAAGATTAATGCATTTTTATATCTTTTAAAGTCCATCAAATTGTCAGTTTATGTTGTCTCAATACTTTTAACAACTTACCATCTTGATCACTTATGAGGGAGGAAAAAAATTTTCATAGGGTAAGTTTGTTCATCTTCAAGAAATGCATACTTCAATCATTCAGGTAAAATCTTTAATTCCAATTTAGGTATTTCCTCATGTTTCTCTTCTTACATTCCTTGTGTAGAATCAAGTAAAGAAAAATCATTAGAAATATCTGAATCTAATTACGTACTTGATTCAAGAAAATTAGTTGTACAATTTTCCATAGGGTTAGATAAATCATAAACTCCCCTGAATTTGTTCATCCAAAATTGGTTTTATTAGTTTCATATTCTCGTTTTCATTGTCATCATCATATGATTGTTTGCACATGTTAAAAACATTAAGCTCCAACATCATATTGTCAAAGGATAAATCCATGATTTCATTCATATAATTAATTAAAGCATTACCTGTTGCTAAAAATAGACAATCAAATATTACCGAAATTGGCTTGAAATTGTGTGCTACAGGTTATGTTTCCAAGACAATAAAACCCACATGATATATGAATTTCTTGACTTGCAATAACACTTGTTCTATAATTTATTTCGGTATCTTAACAGATCTATCGACAAGTAAAAGAATAGTTGAAGTTGGTTTTAACTCGCCAATATTAAGTTATAGTTAAACCAAAAATGAAAACAAATTGACATTATCTCGAAGATCAAGTAATACATATTCAATTTTATGATTTCTAATAATATGCCATATTCCTAAACGTTTTTTTCGCGAGGCTTCATGTCAAACTTATGCTCCACCTTTCCTTCCATTGCAACCTTAAATATACACAAACTCAAGTTTTAATAATTTGTATCTTAAATGAAACTAAAAGTATTCGGAATTCTTTGAATTTGCAAACTAAAATGAAGCCAGCAGTTACATATTACCTTGATTCGACTCAGAGAAAAGACACCTGGGAACAAAGTCTTTGACATATTTTATGAATAACTTTTCGGCATGCTCAGAGTTTCAGTGTTATCCATCTCCATAGTGAACTGAAAGAAACAATCAAAATTGGAAACAGTCATTAAAATCAAATAAAAAGAAGTGTAAAGTAAATCATATTGTCAACTATGACAAAATTCCAACATTTGAATTAATTTGATAAATTGAAGGAACATATAAATACAATAACAGGAATCATATACACTATCAGCTTATTAGCCCTCAAACCACGGGTGACAATGCGGTACCAAGATTTGGTTATCAATACCCAAGTTCGGTGGCCATCGAATTATTTGACGGCAGAATTTTCAATATTTCAAAAAAAAAAATACTTTTATGGGACTATTATATGTGCTTTATTATTTTCGCATTCTAATTGGTTGCTTCACTCCACATAAAAATGGGAACTTCTTACACTTGTAAAACGAAGAGTTAAGTCATGTTTCCATACAAGCCCACATAATTGGTCACACTAATGGACTTCAGCCTTTGAGTATAGCTTTGGGTCACAGAATTGGCAACTAGCCTCAAACTCACTCCCGAAACAATAAAGGGTAATGATATTCTTACAAAAGTTACTACAAAATTTCTGACAACCAAGTACATTTGAGAAAAAAATTAAGGATAAAAATGGAATAAAATTTTTCTCATTTATATTTGGTCGTAATAAATTTAGTAGCCATTGTTGTAAGAATATAATTATTGAAACGAGCAATAGTCATTTTAAACTAAAAAATAATCTTTAACGATATCAATTAATCCCTTAAATTGCATTATAATCAAACCAAACCAAACCAAAGCTAATAATTATGGATTTTGTTGAGTGCAATTCAAAAAACTTTCAAATTCTTTTGTTTCTTAGTCCAGCTTGCGGACTATCATCCAATGACAAAAAAACTTGTCGCTTCCTTATTAATCGGAGTAATTCTTTAGTTAAATCGTTGAATGATGTGATACTACTAATTAATAAATATATAATATGTGTAGGTGTATTAAATATGACTATCTTATATTTAGTCATACATGATAAAATATTAATAGATTATTTAATGAATATCGTGATACCGCAATTACATGATAGAATTTTTCCATCAGCATCACAACTTTATTCTATCTAATGCATGGTCGGCCTTGAGCTTAGGCTTGCCTATGGCTTTTATTATTTTTTTTAAAATTAGAATCCATAAATAATTAATTGCTAAGGATAAAGATTTCTGTGGAACGGGCATACGGATGACATTGATTAGGCAAGTCGTCATCAAACAGTGAAGAATCCGAAGATCATCTATTGAACACAAAACATCAAAAGACTATGGAAGATTATTTTAAACACGTACTATTTATTGATTATTTCCATTTAAATTTTTTATTTTACGACATCGTATATCTCATCGGGTTATAACACTTATATCACATTAAACGCCTTTAACATCTCCAAAAGTTCTTAGTTCATGATGGATCCTCCGAAACCATAAAAATCCAATAATTAGAAAGGAATTCCATCTCAACACCTTTGAGATTAAGATTAAATAAATTGTTCTTTGGAGTATATAATATGATGATGTCTCCAAAGGGTGTGGCTTGGTGATATAGGGTTCAGGATCTCAATATGAGATTCTGAGCTCTACATCACCAAACCACGTACTCATCCGTGAGTACGTTTATCATTAAACCCACCGTCTAATTGATTCATATCATTGGTTATGGCACACAAGCGTCAGCTAAACCCCAAAAGTTTGGACGATTCTTATAAACTGTGATGGAGCCACCTGAATCCATTAATCTATTCTAGAAAAATCTATTAAAAAACAAATAAAAATCAGTCTATAAAATCTCTCTCGTAATTCTATAGATAGCTCAATTGCGGCTACATGTGACAAGTCTTTTTTTTTTTATGTTGACAGAAAAAGTGAGGACAAGGAATGCATGGTCAATGACTGCGATACTCATACTCATAATATACTGCAAAGCTTTATGCAACAAGCTGCCATTTTTTTCTAATGACAATGAAAAGATATCAAGCAGCAAAGCTGTGGGATCAAACTGGAAACAGCACCACATTACACTATAGCTTGCACGGACAAGGACAAGGACAAGGATATGCATTATTTTCTAAAAAGTTAGGATACGATGAAAATATTAAATTAAATTAAATAATTATATATTTTTATAATTATTATTTAGAATAAAAATATAATATACATATATGAACATTAAAATAAAATAATTGATTTGAAAAAAAAAAAAAAAAACTAAAAATAATATAGTTGAAGGAAACCAGCCATTTTATAATACTGCCATTATCAAGAGAACTTATGGTTCTAAAAAAGGAATATATTTTAAAAGAACACGAGCATCAAAAAGATGGATTTTTGTAAGAGATTAACCCAATTATAAAGAAAATACATGTTATTCAAATGTCAAAATAAAAGGGAAAAAACAAGAAGCATTACTGTTTCCTTTTTCCCTAAACAATTAAGCGTGGGGACCTACTAAAAAGTACAAAATAAAAAATCCAAATAATTTTTCTATTTTTCAAAAATTAATTGATTAGAAACATTAAAGACATATTTCCTCGAGTTTTCTTCCAGTTTCGGTGTCCGAAAGGCAAAATGAGCTGTCTGTTTTCTAGCATTCACATTAAATTTGTGGCTCCTCGGCAACAAAGTTAGCCAATACTAATAAGAAGACGAGTTCGAGTTATATTTTGCATGCGGCTAAATATATACAATACAAACCTAGACTGGCTATTGTAAGAAACCCTAGACAGAAGCCACCACTACTCAATATAACTGGGGGACCAATCAAACCATATGATGCCGTGTCGTGTTGCAAAAGGAGACTTGGTCGATCGGTAATTATAATGCTAGCTAGCTAGCTCAATTTTGTTGAACATATTTCCTTCACGAAATTGCTAGGGATCCATCTGTAGAGAGCAAAATGCCATGTCAGCTTGACTTTATTTAGTCAGCTTGACAAAGTGTGCATGACAACAAAGGGATATGGTTTGATCATTTCCTCACAAGCCGCACAGTAGAAAAATTGTATGGATTTTATAAAATATAATATAATATTTATGCATTTAAGCATTTGTAATCTTTGTGTGCAGATATGGAACTTAGAATGATTAGGGTCAAAATCAAGTTGACTAAGAGTGGAATAACGGAAGCCATATCCATCGGCAAAACCACCACGTGAAATTTAACCATTTGTGTGCCTCTGTTTGTTTCTCTTATTCGTTTTCTTTTACCCTCTACCCTTTTGTTGTTCCTTTGTTAAGCGCTTGTCACTTCACGAACTCATGGTGCGTGGCACGATTCCAACTGAGAGGTATGATATTGGCTCTCACCCTCTCATATCAATTGTTAAGAACTCATGGATATAACTCATCATCAAAAACCAATCAGAGATTACTAAACAACCAATTAAACTCATATTTAATTAATATGAGACAAATAAATCATAATGATCACATTTTTAGATCTCAATCAAAATAGTTTCTTCCCTTCCTTATGAATATACCTAATTACATGAACAATATTCAGAATTACCTCTATTCGCTTCCCACCCTTATATCTAACTATTGGGGTACTAATAAGATTTACCCAAGAATGCATTGAGAAATACAAAATTTTAGCCAACTTTAAGAACTAGTGCATGTAGCCATGCTGATTTCAGTACCCTCCTCGTTTAGAAATATAGTTAAAATATAAATAATTGTCATCACAGACAGCAATACCACCAAGGCACACCAGTAGCTGTATTCACCACCATGAATACAGCTACTGACCTTAATTTTTTTTTTTTGAACCTGCTAATGACCTAAACTTGATAATTGATATATAAAGATAATTAATCATGCAAACCAACGAAAAATAATTAAACAGAGATCTATAAGCAATATCAAAGAATTAGGATCCTTGTTAGGGATATAATACCATGTCGGTTAAGGACTAAGTAAATAAGTTTGGGCAACCATCAACTTATGAGTAAGCTTTTGAGTATGAATTCAAATTATGAACTTCTATATATTATACAACATATACAATAGCAGTCATGATCTACATTTTCATTGTTTTCCTTTTATGTAAATTGTATCTGCACAACTAAACGTTTGTATCATGAGATTATTAATATGAATAATGCTATATATATTTCTTTAATTTTTGTTAACTACGATTCTATATAGGTCATCTAAAAGTTCATATAAAGAGATAATTACATTGAATGTACTATAAATATATATATATATATATATATATATATTGGAATCGTTGGAAACCCCACCGCAAAACTACCCCTACCGGGCTTAAGCGGAACAGGTAAAACCACCGGCTGTCTCAGGCTCTTACAAGAAACGCACTTCCTAGATTCGAACTCAAGACCTCAAGGTGACATCATGAGCCCCACACCACCAAACCACGCCATTTGGGGACACTATAAATATATGTTGTTAAAGGCGTCTATGTATGTTTGACTAGTCAACTCGTCATTTGACTAGTCAACTCATAATTTGACTGATCAAATAGAACACTTGGGCTAGTTGAACTATCAAAATACGTTGCCTCACCTACCGTCTTTAACAATCCATTAAGAAAGTTAAAATATCAAATGTTTTTTCATATGATCATGCTACATATCTTAAAAGATTATCAAAAAGTGCATTACAAATGAGATGACATTCATACTTGATAGTTATGCAACTTTGAAAGTTGTGAATCTATCCGATGAATGCTACATTATATATCACATCATTTTAGATGCCACTTTATGGATATTTTTGGGACATGTAACATATTTTATATATATATATATATTAAAAAGAGAATTTCAAATCCATTCTCAATCCTCTAGGTCAGTATCAGATTCTCTCATGATCTGAGTTTTTATCCAAGTAAATACAATCATATAATTGATAGTTAATAAATAGAAAGATAGTAAAGAAATACACCTTGACTATCATAAGTTCATATCATGAGAGGATCCATATCCTCTAGGTTAACCTTCACAACATGAGATTCGGTAAGTGAACTTCTGTTACTATTCCTCCTCTTTAAGCATTTATACTCAACGACAAAGGACGCTAAACACAAGACCTTACATCCCAATTAGAATGGCACCCAAGTTCTTGTTCCTGAACAGTCCCATCATGAGTAATATTATAAAAAATAAATAAGTTCAAAGAATAACAATCGGAAAAGAAAAATATGACTAGGACTAGTCTAAATAATAATAATAATATTAAAATATATTAGTATCGTTAAAACCTTAGTCAGTAAATCCTTAGTCAGTACCAGCTAGCCTCGTCAACATGAAAAGTAAGACTATAATTACATTATGATGCTTTTCTAATTCTAATTAGCATATAAATAATTTATAATTATTCATTTCTGGCTTCTAGTGGTAGGACAAGAATGCTTAATTAGTGTTTATAACTGCAACCTTAATTTGATCTTTAAACATCAGTACTGTATTTTCTTTTTCTTTTTTTCCATGTAAGGCTAACAATGCACATTGCAAAAATCTCAATTCAAGGGAGTGAACCTGAAAAGACTTCAACAACTCAGTTAACAAAAATAAAAAACTAAAAACACCAACTTATTATAAAGTTTTTTGAGTGGTTTGGGGTGGTGGTAATACAAGAAGAGAGCTACAACCTTTCTTGCCATGCTGTGAGTCGACCTATTGTCAGACATATAAATAAAGTACAGCAGAAAAAATCACAAGCATAGTGTATGGATCTGTTAAGAGTGTAGTGTCTTAATCTATTGAAGAAGAGAGCACATGTTATGGGTCAGATTATTACAGAAGTAGGGAAAGTTTTACAAGCTTTTTCTGCTTGTTTCCAATGTACTAAATCTAGGAGTCTATGGAAGCATCTTTAATAACTACTAAACCAAATGTACCATACCCTATATCATAAGTTCTAGTCTACATATAACATAAATCACATGCACATAGTTGCAGGAGCAGCATTTAAACATTATCAGCTAATGAGCTGTGACAAGCACTTTCCATTCTATTAAAAGGGTCACATCCATGCACGTCTATTCAAGTATAGCTAGCTAAATTTTATCGTCTTGCAGCCAAGTAGTTGATATAAATGCATGCCTGTTGAAGTTTTCTATTTTCATATACAAGTATTGGGTACGTACAAATGTATGTACAGAGAGAGAGAGAGAGAAGAAAGAATGTAGCTTGTTAGCTTGTTCATATTTTTGGTTTCACTTTTGGAGCTGTAATGGGGGGAATTGCCATTTGACAACAATACAAGAAAGGCTAGTAGCGCATGCGCTGCTTCTTTTATTTTTCTTCAGAGATATTAAAATAAAGGTTTTAAAATTCTTTGGCTACCCAAACACGAAACCTATCTCGTCCCAGTTTCATCCGGCAAGAAAACGGATAAGCTGGAAAAAGCGGGCTTCGAGTTCAACACCAACCAGAAAGCAAATACAACATCAACTCAAGAAAGGAAAAAAATAAAAAGAAACAAGCACACATCCACATGCTGCAAAAAAACAACAACAAAAACAAAAACAAAAACAATGTAGCGTGTAGAATCGATAATATCAAAAGACTCGAAAATAAAAAACAAACATCCCCATATCGTATCACATGCATCTTCATCATCATCAATATAATCTTTCCATATCTGAGCTTTTTACTTCATTGGGTGCTAAGATCTACTAGGAAAAAAAATACCCACATAACAAAAAAAACCGACAATTAATTTTATAGTAGCTGCATGAGAATTGACAAATATTGAAGCTTTAGAAGGCTAGCTAGCTCTCAAGCTGCAGGCTTTTTTATATCATCATCAAGACCTTGGAGGTGGAAAGAATTGCGTACCAGCAATAAAAGCATTAAGCGGAGCTGGGTATAATGAAGGATCAATCAAATTGGCAGTAGCAGCAGCAGCAGATAGGTTGCTTGTACCGGCTGCTGTTGTGGTCGTCGTTACCGTCGCCGCTGTGATAAGATTTTGTTGTTGCGAGATCTCACCAGCTGTGGTGTAACGATTTTCAGGGCCTTGATCGTAGAGAATTCCTTTGAATACATGGCCTCCGATGTTAACAGCCGTTTGATACGCAAACTCTTCATCAGGATCGTCTATGGAGCTTACTCTTACACAACGAAAGACCGCTGGTGAACTCACTTCAGATGGGAACGGACTCATTTCCAACCCTAATTCAAAACAAAAAAGAATAAAAATCACTGCTAATTTTATGAACTCTTTTCGTCAGTTTTACTAAGAAACAGTATGAGATACGAAAAAAAAATAAAAGAGAGGGAAACAAATTAATGGAGCTAGTGGTGGGTTGGGTAAAGGTTACTATGGAAGTAGACTCACGCACACGCAAATGATACGATTTTGTAGATTTTGTAATCGAGTACAGGTATTCAAAAATCTTTTTCTTTTAAAATTCCTCAAGATCTCACCCCAAAAAAAAATAAAAATTTGAACCTCAAATTTCTTTCATTCTTTTTTGTTTGTATTGTAAACAACATGTAACTTGTGAGTATCACCTTGAGTCTCTCTCTGCCTTTTGGGATTCTCTCCTCGAAACTGTTGTTGTTGATTTTGCTGTTCCTGTTGTTGTTGTTGATGTTGTTGTTGTTCTTGTTGATGTCTTTGCAAAGCTGCTAGCTGTTGCTGGCGCTCACGCCTTTTAGCAGCAGGGACCCAAGTACTCTTGACGTGAGTTTGGCACGGAAACCCTCGGCTCTTACAACAAGTCCTGCATCTCATGTGATCACAATCTTTCTTTGCTTGGTTACCACAATCTTGACAGTTCATTCCTCCGACGATTCCTTGCGGCCTCATACCGAAACCACCTGATCTTGATGAGTCATCAGAAGCTGATGCAGCGTTTATAAAGTTCGATCTTCGACTACTAGGACCCACACCAAACGAGAGATAGTTGCTCATATTTTCTTGTTGCTGTTGATAACACTGAGGCCATAATTCAAATGATCCCTTGTTGCTGTTGTAGATCGCCTCGTTTGTTGATGATCTGTACAAGTAAAGATTCTCTTCCTTCTCTTCTTCTTGCTTGCTTCTTGCTTCTTCTTTTCCTCCTAAGTAGAACCACCCTGCCATTTCTTGTACCTCAATTTTGACCAAAAATCCATAGCAAATACAAACTTAGTACTTGTTATGATGATCAGTTCAGTACCATATTACTAAGGCTAGCTAACTGAATTGAATTATTTTCTGGGTTTTTTAAAATTTATGGGTTGATTTAGGTTTTGTTTTTTTGTTTTTACCTGATCTTGGTCTGATACTGCAGCTTTTTGAGGAAAAAAATTAAATTCGAGTAGCGAGAGTATTTATTTTTAGGGCAAAATAGTGAAACGAAGATAGTTTTTTTTTGCTTTGATTGACTTAGCTTTTTCAATTCCCTTTCGTTGTTCGAAACAATAATGACACAGAATTAGAGCTCTGCAAAGCCGCCATGGCACCTGCACCGTCACTCTGCTACACTATCTTCATTTAAGACAAAAACCCTCCTCCATTGTCTCTCTCAAGTGACTGGTTTTATTGTGTTTAAAAGCCAAAGAAAAAGTGAATAAAAAAAAAAGTAAATTAAATAATAGGAAATTTTCTCTGGGCGTTCTCTCGCAGTTTCAATGAATCTAATCTATCAAAAGATCATGATCTTAGCCACTTGCCCGATCATCCAACGGATCAGATTCTTCCCCGTGTCATAACTTCAGCTTTGGCTTATTCGTCCTTTGCACCGGAAAACCCGCTGGTACTTTTTCTGACCCCGCCCTGTAATTAAGATTGATTTTGGATTTTTTTTCTTGATTTTTAATTTATGAAGCAATTTACTCAAAATAAAAATAACAAATATAACCTCACTTTTGTCTCCCATATTTCTTTATCACAGACGCCCTCTCCACGCGACACGTGTATAATATTTGATGATAGAATGAGGAGAAAATCTACAATATAATAGAGGTATCATTTCATCTGTGTAATAATCCAATCATTCATCGACACGCTTGCTAAAATATTAAAAAAATAACTAAAAATATAGATATTAAATCATAAATATCATTTACTAATTTATTAATTATATCACATTACTCATATCTTTGCCCTAAAAAATTACTCCTAGAATACGACAATATACATACATAGGCAGAGCAATGCCTGTGATGAAACATTGAAAAGGCTTTTCTAGTTATAGTGTATTTTACTGACACATAATCTTCCCATAAGTTTCTAGAGAATTTTTATTATTATTTTTTTTTTGTAAATCCAGTTTTTCGAAAATCTCCTGTTATTATTATTCTGATCTGTCTTTAGCCTGGCAATCGACCCATAATTCTCTGTGTCATTATTTTATCATTGACTCTCCAAAAGGGGGGTCTTTTATTTTCTTTCAATTTGAATTTTTGTTTTTTTGAAAAATTATTATTCTTTAGATTGATAATTATCAATTTATTCAAATATATCAAATATATATTAAATTTAAATATATAATTAAAACGTATAAAATTTATAATCTTTAAATGAACCAGTAAATAAAATTTTCGATACTCGTATCAAATATTGTTAATTTCTCATTTTGTTAATTTCTCATTCATTAATCAAAGAGAAACTATAGAAAGAATTCAAAAATCCAAGGCAAACTCTCCTGCCACACATAAAAATGACCAACATTAACAGCAACTCTAGCCATATTATGAGCTAAGGTATTTGCATGTCAAGAGCCGTGGTTTGGTATTGTAGATTCATGATCTTATTTTGAGGTAATAGATTCGAATTCAGATAGTGTGTTTTTTGTAAAAGCCTGCCCTATTTAATCCCGGAATAGGTGGTTTGACGGTGAAATTTCCAACAATTTCAAAAAATTGAATAATTATTGTCTTATGGTAGTGTCAATAGACGTGAGACTTGAACTCAACTTTAAAATTGAGATGGTGTATTGAAAGGAAAATGAATTTTTTTTAGGGGAAAAAAATCACCGTAAGCATGCATTATTTTCTTTCAAATATTTTAAAACAACTCATATATAAAATAAAAAAAAAAAAAACCCTTGAATTAAAACTCATGATGGCCTGGCACTTACATATTCTTATGCAAAAATAAAAATAAAAAACTATACGGTGGTCAACACCTTTGATGTTACATTTCAATTAATCAACAAATCAAATAACGAGCTATCAAGTGTTGACATGAGCAGGCAAGATGCAAAGCCCATCGAGCTGTGTATGTATTAACGACTTTCAAGTAAATTACATAAATATGTTATTGAAAATCTTTATAAAGTTGCTAAAAAACAACGAACGCAAAATTATTGAGTTGATTGATCTTTAAACTGTGACCTCACAGACCATATTTGTTTTTTATAATTTATTTTATTATATATAATATAAATTATTATATCCTTGTGATTTGACTGACAGCTTTTTTCAATTTACCTTGCCTCACACGCTTTGATTTAAGACTAATTAAGGCCAAATATAGATTTCATAATCTTGATTTGATGATGGAACAGTGACCACTTCTATTTTTGGTGGCCACACCTCTACGCTTGTACAATTACACTATTCTTAATTCAATTCTCTCTTCAATCACAACTTGATTGAAAGATTAAACCAAGCATGAGAATTTCATAATCGTTGAATTTCTTGTTACTGTTGTCCGTTTACTTTCGGAAGCCACTTTCTTTTTCTTTCTCTCTTTATTTTGTGATTATATCTTGAATGATGTAAATTCCATATCATTTCAGTTGTAATATGATATTTAAAATATTTAAATTTAATTATAAAAAAAAACCTAATAATAATAATAAAAAACTATGCCAACTTCATATTCCTTATAACCAGCTGAAATTTATTGAAATATTGAATACAATATTTTATAATACATTTAGAATTTTACGTCTAATGAAGACGAGATATATACTCATTCAAATATGACGAGAAATTCAACTCCCACAAATATGGAGATATTATTTTTTACTCCATGCATAAGCAGAGAGTCGAACTTATACTCTCTCATTTACTGGGCCAAGAGCCCAGTGGCAAATCGAATTTATACTTTAAAAAAATCAATTTAATGTATTAAAAGAATAATGGGGTTAGTCTCGTATTCTCACTTCGGTTAATGTTGGTGAATAGAAATGCCGAATGGAAATGGAATAGCATAATATACATAACACAACATAAAATTTTACATCAACCTATATACAGTCTCTTACTAACAAAAAACGATAATTCTATTATAACTATATACTAAAATTTAGAGAGTGCTCGTAGAGCTCTATTGTTCAACCTACATATCTTCAATGTTAGATACACCAATTAAAGCCCATCATATCATTTATATGTAGATACAAAACCCCGAAAGGCTGCAAAAATAAAAAAAAATGGAAACAAATAAAAGATAATGATCTTGTTGGATTTTAACAACCACCACCTAAGGTTGGAACCACAAATCATTTCTCGTAAAAAAAATGATATATGTAATTTCCATAACTTCATATTTTTTCATAATATCCCCCGAACCTCTAATAGCACAATCGAGATACGGGTCCTTTGTTTATGTGGATATGCAATGGCATGTTTTTAAAATTTTAAAATAAGGTCAATGAGACGAACCGTTAATCATTACAATATGTATCAAATAAAAAATACAATGATATATGGAATCGAAAATCCCAACAAACCAATAAACTTGAATGTTTTTCCTACATGACATGAGATCAATTTCACCAAGCACTCACCATCTATTTTTATTATGAAAAACCGGTCGTAGTATTGTACTCATTCTCTGATGGGACGTTACTTGATGGTGCAAGGTTCAGAATCTCATCTTAAAGTACTGGATTTGAATCCGGATGATGCATTTTTTGTAAAAACCTCAGACAGTCGAAAACTTTACATGCTCCGCTTAAACCCGAAAAAGATGATTTGACAGTAAGATTTCTAATGTTTCCAAAAATATATTAAAAAAAAAAAAAGTATGGCACACTCATAAATAATATTTATTGGTTAATGCATTAAGGGAATAATAATTTAATATATTTCAATGATTATGAAAACTTTGAAATAGGCTCGACTCCATAAAATTATCCCTTAGTAGTAGGAAAAAATGGCGTTCTCAGCCCTAGCTACCCTCATACCGAAGCAAGTAAAAAAGGAAAACAAAACAAAACAAAGGAACCTCTTTCAACAAACCAGTCACGTGACGCCGATTAAATTAGTGGGTGGAAATAATTGGGATTTAATTAATTAATTTAATTGACTATACGTGTACGGACTCCGGTGGCCTCAAATCCGCCGTACCAAATCCGGCTTGATTAAAAATATAATAATAGAATAATGATGAGAATAATACAAAGAAATTATATGTTAATCACCCAAATTTAGTTACGTAATTATGTCTTTAACGTTGAACACTAATTGTAATTAGGCAATTAGGGGCCCGAGGCAGCATAGTCTTTTTTCCTTCCTTTGCCGTTGACTCTTGCTTCTTTGTCTCCAATGGATTGATTTAATTTTCTTTATTGCTAGCGGACATGAAGCTCCTAAATTTGATGAATTGTGATTCACATGATTTTGTTATACACTAGAAGTCTAACAGCATCTTCAAGGAAAATCCACCTAATATCTTCAATTTAAGAAGCGAGATAAAATTTTAGTATCCGATTAATTTTTATTTTATTTTATATTACTTAATTTTTCAATAATTACTCTTTATATTCAAATGAAAAACGACATTTTATATATAAATCAATATTACCGACCAATCAATTGATATTATTCTCTCTGTATGATAATATATTTTATATAATAATAAGATATGTAAGAGATGTTGAAAAATAAGTGTCATTAAATATCAAATAACATGCTACACAACAATTCAAACCAGAAACAGAAATCTAAATCTACTATTCATGCAAAACCCTAAAAGATTGAAACCAGAAAAACCTGATAAAACTGTGTAATGTGATGACGAATCCAAGTCAAAATCTCTCTGTCCTTAAGAACTTATTGGCCCCGTCACAGGTGCTTTACGGATTCAATTAGCCAATGTTCTCCCAGGATAACTTGGTTCCTTCTTGTCTAAGGAGCACTCCTTAACAAGTATTCGAACTGAGAATATGGTGAAACTCTCTCCAAAAACCAATAAACAAAACAAAATGTCTCTTTTAAAATTCGGATTTTCCTCCTCTTTTGTAATGGATATAATGCATCCTTTTATAAGGCATGTAAGGGTGCTAATAGGGCACCCTTTGGGGTGGGGTGCAACCCTCCAAAGGGTTGTAGGGTTGCACCCCTCACAAGCACCCAATGCTACAAAATGACAGATTCACCCTTAATGAATATTTAGAAGAATTTCCAACAATCCCCCACAATTCTTCAAATATTCATGGAGACACTTGAGAGAGTTACCATGAACTAAAGCTGCATCGAAATAGGTAGTTTTCGCCTTGAACCTTTCCTAGTGAGTGACAATCGGATTTACTTGGCAAACTAGTGACCCATAGTCTTGAACTGTTCTACCGTTGGTGTAAACCAAGACAACTGCCAACACATAGCTTTACTTCGACCATTTTCCCGTTCTACGGTTGTGTTCATTTCGGCCTTGAACAACGGTCCTGGATTCATCAAGCACTTTAGGGTAACCCGCCTTTAAAAGTTCTCATGGAAGCGGCCTCACTTCTTACTTGAAATAGGTGATCTACTATCAATGGGTAATCTGTTTTTACCCCATTAGGACTCATCTCCTAATATAGTGATCATTAAAAGCCTTAGCTTATCCTAACCAATGACAGACAGCACTCAGCGTTATTATCGGAATGGGAAAGAGTACAAAACTCTTCAGTGCTTGTTTTGAATTGCATAAAGTTTCTGTTGTCCCTTTTGAACCTAGATCTTGGGATCTCCAGTCAGCTAGGTTGGGTTTCCACAGTGACAATTCTTAGATTATAAGTTTCAAGCTCATTCCTCTCGATGACTTCTCAACTTGCTCTCGAGGTAAACCTTTAGTTAGTGGATCCGCTAGGTTTTCCTTCGACTTAGCATAATCGATCGTTATTATGCCACTTGAGAGCCGTTGACGTATGGTATTATGTCTCCGACGTATATGTCGAGACTTACCATTATACATTATATTTTGGGCTCTCCCAATAGCCGATTGGCTATCACAATGTATGCTAATCGCTGGCACCGGTTTGGGCCAACTAGGAATATCCTCCAGGAAGTTTCTAAGTCATTCTGCTTCTTCCGCTGTTTTGTCTAACGCTATGAACTCAGATTCCATAGTAGACCGGGCAATACATGTTTGCCTCGAGGATTTCCATGACACGGCTGCATTACCAAGTGTGAAAACAAATCCACTCGTAGATTTGGAATCCACCGTATCATATATCCATTTAGCATCGCTGTATCCCTCTAGTACAACAAGATATCTCTCGTAATATAGCTCATAGTTTGAAGTTTCTCTCAGATACCTCAAAACTCTTATTATGGCTTTCCAGTGGTTATGTCCTGGATTGCTCGTATATCTGCTAAGCCGGTTCACAGCTTGAGTGATATCGGGTCGTGTTCAATTCGTGAGATACATCAGACTTCCGATGATTCTCGAATACTCTAATTGCGATACGCTTGAACTAGTATTCTTTGATAGATGAAGATTTGGGTCTACTGGGGTTCTAGCAACATTTAGATCCCCTTTGATATATTTATCAAATATCTTCTCAATATAATGAGTCTGAGATAATATATATCCGTCTGATGTCCTAGAAATCTTAATTCCTAGGATCACATCAGCTACTCCCAAGTCTTTCATATCAAATCTACTGGATAACACGTTTTGGTAGACTGAATCATTTCATGATTACTACCAATTATCAGCATATCGTCTACATAGAGACACAGAATGACATATTTTTTTTGAGTTGATTTGGTGTATACACACTTATCACACTCATTGGTTTTGAACCCACTTGACAACATTTCTTTGTCAAATTTCTCATGTCATTGTTTAGGTGCTTGTTTTAATCCGTACAAGGATTTTACAAGTTTGCACACCTTTTGTTCTTGTCCAGGAACACTAAACCCTTCTGGTTGTTCCATGTAAATCTCTTCATCCAATTCACCATTCAAGAATGTTGTCTTTACATCAATTTGATGTATTTTGAGACCAAATATAGCTGCTATGGCTATGAACATTCTTATCGATGTGATACGAGTCACTGGTGAATAGGTGTCAAAGTAATCAAAGCCTTCCTTTTATCTATAACCTTTTATGACAAGTCTCGCCTTGTATTTATCTATTGATCCATCCGTTTTCATCTTCCCTTTGACTATTCATTTGTAGCCCAGCGGTTTACAACCTGGTGGAAGATCAACCAACTCCCAAGTATGGTTCTGTAGGATTGAATTAATCTCACTGTTAATAGCCTCTTTCCAAAGAGGTGCCTCCGGAGAAGCCATAACTTCTTTGTAGCTTTGAGGCTCATTTTCTAACAAGTATGTTAGAAAATCGGGACCAAACGACTTAGACGTTCTAGCTCTTTTGCTACGTCTAGGCTCGATTGTCTCAGCATTTTCACGTTGATCTGATTCTTGGTCAACCTGATCACTGTCATTGACAATATCAACTATTCTTTTGAGAGAATATGTTCTCTGTCTTTCCTTGCAAGGAAACGTCGCTTCAAAAAATGTCGCATTCATTGACTCAATTATCATGTTCGGATTGATGTCAGGAATCTCCGACTTGTGTACCAAGAATCGATACGCACTACTGTTGCGAGCATATCCAATTAATATACAATCAACAGTTTTGGGTTCTATTCTAACTTTCTTAGGTTTAGGAACCATTACTTTGGCAAGACACCCCCACACTTTTAGGCATTTGTAGGAAGGTACGAAACATTTTCACAACTCATATGATGTCTTGTCCAATCTTCTGTGAGGAAGCTTGTTAAGAACGTAGTTCGCGGAAAGCAAGGCTTCCCCCCACAAGTTCTGGGGGTAGACTTGAACTCGTCAACATGGCGTTCATCATTTCCTTCAATGTTCGGTTTTTGCGCTCCGCAATTCCATTATGTTGAGGAGAATAAGGAGCAGTGGTTTCGTGAATAATTCCGTGCACAAAACAATATTCACCGAATGGTGAAACGTATTCACCACCTCTATCACTCCTGATTCTTTTGACTTTCTTGCCAAGTTGATTTTCAACTTCGCTCTTATAGTGTACAAAGCTCTCAATAGCTTCTGTTTTGCTTCTCAGCAAGTACACATAGCAGAATCTTATGTTGTCATCGATAAAAGTGACAAAGAACTATTTATCGCCTCTTGTTTGCACAATGTACACACTGACGTGTGTGACAAGTTCTAAAGGTTCAGAACTGCGTTCAACAGAATGAAATGATGTTCGATGCATTTTTGCTTCAACGCATGCCTCACACTTATGTTGGGTATCAATTGCAATTTTAGGTATAATGTCCATGTTAATTAATTTACGCATGATATCATAATTAACATGTCTTAACCTCCCATGCCATACATTTTGTAACTCAATAATATAAGCAGAAGTACTAGTTTTATTATTTGCACGATTAACAGTCATTACATTTAGTTTGAAAATGACCTCAGTTAGGTAACATTTTCCTACATACATATCATTCCTTGTCATTACAAACTTATCAGAAACAAATACTAGCTTAAAACCAGCCTTACTAAGAAGAGAACCAGAGACCAAGTTCTTCCGAATATCTGGAACGTGCAGTACATTTCTCAATGTTAGCTCCTTTACTGATGTCATCTTCAGAACCACTGTGCATTGTCCAACCACCTGAGAGGTAGACGAGTTTCCCATTGTCAGATGATCGCCGCCATCGATCTTCTGGTACATGGAAAACATCTTGCTATCTGCACAGATATGACGAGTAGCCCCAGTGTCTACCCATCATTCCCTCGGATTCCCAACTATGTTGGCTTCGGTTACCACTGCTGATAGTTCTATCTTTGAGATATCATCAGTCAGCTGCTCACCCTCAGTGACATGGGCCTCATTTTTCTTTTTCTTGCCCTTGTCATGAGACTTCTTGTTTCTGCAGTCCTTTGACATATGACCGCTCTTTCCATAGTTGTAGCATTTCCCCTTGAACTTCTTGTTCGAAGAATCAGCTCCACTGTTCTTTTTTTCTTGCTACCCTTCACACCCTCAATGATGTTGGCTTTAGACTCCATAGTCTTGTAGCTGACCTTCTCGGACATCCTGTTTTCCTCCTCGATTCTCAATCGAACACTAAGGTCTTCAAGGCTCATCTGCTTCTTTTTGTATTTCAGATAGCTCCTGAACTCCTTCCATGATAAAGGTAACTTTTCAATTATGGCGGCAACTTGAAACATCTCACAGAATTTCATACCCTCATCCAGTATTTCATGAATGATTAACTGAAGTTCACCCAACTGATACATCACCGTCCTTGAATCTACCATCTTGTAGTCCAGGAACCTACCCACGACAAATTTCTTTTATCCTGCATCCTCGGTTTTATACTTCTTCTCGAGAGATTCCCAGAGAATCTTCGCAGAAGTCATGCCTTGGTACACATTGTACATGGTATTGTCAAGACCACCCAAAAGGTAGTTCTTGCATAAGAAGTCTCCAGACATCCAAGTCTGTTCTCGCTCTTCCTTGTCCATTTCAGATTCACCCTCCACAGAACCCGAAGGATCTTTGAGGAATTTAGCCAACTGGAGAGTTGTCAGGTATAACAACATTTTGCTCTGCCACTGCTTGAAATTTTCCCCACCAAATTTCTCCGACTTTTCTCCATGAGAGACCGGTACTGTGATATTTCCGCTAGCCATTTGTAACTGGAAAATCCAATATGGGTCAATTAGTCTACAAAAGACAAATTTCACAACGATCAACGAATGATCTTTTCCAAAGTGATGTATTAGGTAACCACTTGTTGTTCTATTGGACGATGGTTCCAATAAACACAAGTCCTTGAATTTCAACTAAAGATTCTTTAGAAAAGTGAATAAACGAATATCACATTTTAGACAGAATATTCTTTAAACACTTTTTCAATATGATCCTTTAGCAATTCAAACCCAGAACTACACTTTATACAATAGTACAATATACAATATGTGTAGATATGTGTAAGAGTCAATCAAGGTTGGATGGAATTTCTTGTGTATGATTACACTTTAAATTCTCAACCAAGTATGCAACACACAATCAATTTCAACTTTATCACTATGTGTATGCTTGTGATAATTGAACAACCTAATAATAACTTAAATCTATACTACCAAGATTAATGTGTTACAGTATATGATTTACTAAGTTAATATTAATTTAAGTTTACAGTTTAAAATAATTACAGGATTATTTTGTTAGTGTCGCGTTCGTATATACGTTCGAACGAGACTGGTAGTGTGGGTGCGTTCGTGTCGCGTTTGAAAACGCGTTCGAACGAAATGTTTCCAGAGAGTTCACGTTCGAGTAGCGTTTGATAACGCGTTCGAATGGAATGATTCCAGAGAGTTCGGGTTCGTATAGCGTTCGAGAACATGTTCGAACAAAATGATTGGCCCCGTCACAGGTGCTTTACGGATTCAATTAGCCAATGTTCTCCCAGGATAACTTGGTTCCTTCTTATCTAAGGAGCACTCCTTAACAAGTATTCAAACTGAGAATATGGTGAAACTCTCTCCAAAAACCAATAAACAAAATAAAATGTCTCTTTTAAAATTCGAATTTTCCTCCTCTTTTTGTAATGGATATAATGCCTCATTTTATAAGGCATGTAAGGGTGCCAATAGGGGTGGGGTGCAACCCTCCAAATGGTTGTACCCCTCACAAGCACCCAATGCTACAAAAGGATAAATTTACCCTTAATGAATATTTAAAAGAATTTCCAACAAGAGAATTATTGAAACAAACCTTTATATATAACTTCCTTAATTAAAAATAATGTTATTTTTTATTAAATATATTTGTTTACATAATGAGAAATTGTCAAGCATCACTGCATATATAATGCGATTAATTTAGTAATAGTATTATATAAATCAATTAAATGTTTGCGTAGTTTAAACTTAAACATCTGGTTTCAAAATAGAGAATCAAGAAGGTTTCAACAGTGATTAAAAGAAAATTATGTTGTCATCAATCTGATAGGGCCCATGGGCTAAAAGTTTATCAAATGAGAACAAAGGCTGTTGAGGTGGCTGAGCTACTGCCAAGTGGAGGCATCAGAGAAGGGGGAACAACTGGACCAATATGAGATGACAGTCAGTTAGAGCAGCAGGAAAAATGAGAAAAAGGCGAAGGGCATGGGCGTGTGGGGGAGAGAAGAATATTGTGGATTTGGAGGAAAACGTCATGGGAGCCTTGGGAGAATAGCTGATTGTTCTGGAAATTTGTCAAGTCTTTTTTTGAATATTATTTTGGATTATGTTATGTAATAGAATATCATGAAGATATTTGGAAAGAACTTTAGCCTTGTGGCTGTTTTATTAATGAAAAGTTATTATCATACATTCATCTTTCTTCTATTGTTACATTGTCTTTAATCATCTATTACATTGATCTACCAAAACTAATATTGCTCCCAAACATATTGCTTGGATGACTGGAATCATTGTTGGCTGAGACTGTTGTTGTCAATGACTGTAGGCAGTTTACTGGAGTTGTTAGCTGAGTCGGCCTGAGAACAGGGGAGGCTCCATCAGTGGTATCAGAGCAGTCGATATTGTGAAAGTGGGAAGAAAATGGTTTCAACACGAACCAGAGAGAGAACGGATACACGAGTGGAAGAAGTAGAGAGCCGAGTGGAAAAAATGAGTGAGGCCATGGAAAGGTTACTCCAAGGGCAAGAAGGAATTAACAAGACCTTAGAGGAGTTGAGGAAGGGGCAAGACGCTGTGATGGCAATGATGAGGGAGATGGACGCTAGTTGAAAGCGCCAAGATAAGGGAAAATGAGTGGAAACATGAGGGGCTTCCCAACACCCTGGGTACGAAAGTGTATATGAGGAAGATAGGCTAGGGGGTCATGCTAGAAGAGGAGGAAGGAGCTACCGGAGGCTCGAGTTACCTGTGTTTGATGGAACCGATCCACATGGGTGGATTTATCGTGCTGAACATTACTTTGAGGTTAATGAGATCATGGAGGGGGACAAAGATATCGACAGCATCAGTGTGCTTTGAGAAGGCTGCACTAAATTGGTATCAATGGCTGGCGGCACGCTGGCCACCTCAGACTTGGAACAAGCTTAAGGAGGAATTGCTGGAACGATTTCGCTCTTCAACCGGACCGACAGGGTATCCGGCTCTGATCAATCTGAAACAAACAGGATGTGTAAGTGAGTACATCGCTGAATTTGAGTTAGCTTCGAGTACGACACCGGGGGCTAGCGAGGAGTTACTTACGCACTTTTTCACATGTGAGTTAAAAGGAAAATTACAAGTTGAGTTGAAGCCTTGGAGAATGCAAGGGTTGAGGCATGTAATGGGACTGGTTCTTGACCTGTAAGAGAAGATGGAGGCTGAAACGAGGAAATGGGACGATAGTCAGGCTAGGCTATGGAAACCTAATGGGTGGCGGGCTCACATAACTCCTTTTATGCTGGGAAATCTCATGATTTTGGAATGGGCTTTAGTAGGCCCAACACTAAAGGTACAAACCCATACCGGTCAACACCTTTGAGCCAAAAATTCAAAACCCACCGAGCATATGAGCCAAGCGAAGCTACGGCCACTGCCAGAGGAGTTTCGACTGGTGACCCAGGGCATGGTTTCCGAGCAAATAGCTCGACGGCGTCGAATCCGTACCGACCACCACCCTTCCGGCGACTATCGGAGCAAGAAGAAAACTATTGGCGCATGAACAACTTATGTTTTAAATGCAATGGCAGGTTCTTTCCTGGCCATGTGTGCGCTAATAAGAACTTGAAGTTGATGGTGGAGGACGAGGAGATAAGTGAGGAAATGGAGGTTACGATGGATAAGGGGGGAAGAATCAAGAGATCCAACAGCTTGACAACCAATTCAGCCACTTGAGTTTAGTGACTGAGGAGCCCAATGCCCAAATTCAAGCATTACCGCCCTTACCAGAGACTGCGATGGCAGTAACAGGGGGTGGTGCTAGTGATTCCAGAGGGGAACGAGGAAAAATATAGGAACAATCAATGATGGTATCCATGAAATCCTTGATGGGTTTTGCTCCTGCAGGTAAAACTATGAGGATATTAGGATCAGTTCAGGGAAGGGAAGTGGTCATACTGATCGATGGCGGGGCATCACATTCCTTCATTTCGCCGATATTGGTTGATGAGCTTCGACTTAGTGTGGACGAGTCCAAGTCATTTGGGGTCGAATTGGGTGATGGGGGCCGAATGAGTGGGCGCGGCTGCTGTAAGGAAATTCGTGTGAAGCTTTCCGGAATGGATATTGTAGAAGATTTTTTCGTATTCAACATTGGGTGCGCGGATATCATTTTGGGAGTTACTTGGTTGGAAACTCTCGGTGACTTCTCCTCTAATTACCGTGAACTAACCATGACAATCACTAGGGGTGGGAAAACAGTGCGATTGCATGGGGAACCATCTTTGCGACGATCGGTGATATCCTACAAAGCCATTGTACGTACTTTCCAAAAACAGGATGTGGGGGTGATAATTGAGTTGAAACAGAGCCAACTGAGGTTTGGTGATAGCAATAGAGACCACGAAGGGGGGGTCAGTTAATCCAAATGATACTACAGCAGTATGATGATGTTTTTGACCAACCTATTCTGTTGCCTAAGGAGAGGATGCATGATCACGCAATCCGACTTCATACAGGAGTGTCCCTACCCCACTTGAGACCTTATCGGTATCCCTATCACCAGAAGAATGAGATCGAAAGAATTATGAAGGAAATGTTAGTAGCTGGTACGAGAAGACCGAGTTATAGCCCATTTTCAAGTCCAGTGATATTGGTTAAAAAGAAGGATGGAAGCTGGAGGTTTTGTGTTGATTATCGCGTATTGAATAAAATCACAATACCAGACAAGTATATGATTCCGATTATACATGAGTTGTTGGACGAATTGGGGGGCGCCATAGTATTCTCGAAACTGGATTTGAAGACCGGATACCACAAGATCAGGGTCAGACCAAATGATGTGGAGAAAACTGCATTCCGAACATATGAGGGACACTACGAGTTCTTGGTGATGCCATTTGGATTGACCAATGCTCCGGCCACGTTTCAGTCATTGATGAATGAGGTATTCCGACCATTCCTACGTCGAATTGTCTTAGTATTTTTTGATGATATTCTGATTTATAGCCCGTATATGGATTCACAAATGGGACACTTAACCTTAGTGTTGGACGTCTTAAGGGAACACAAGTTGATCGTAAACAGGAAGAAGTGTTACTTTGAGCAGAGTAGGGTCGAATATCTGGGTCACATCATCTCAGATAAAGGGGTATCGGCCGATTCGTCCAAGGTGACATGTATGGTGGAATGGCCAATTCCTCGTTGCTTAAAGGAGTTGAGAGGATTTTTGGGTCTCACGGGTTATTACGGGAAGTTTGTTCGAAATTATGGGAAGATTGCTAAGCCCTTGACAGATTTGTTAAGGAATGACAACTTTCATTGGGATGGGGAAGCCTAACGAGCTTTTGAGGAGTTAAAGCGAGCCATGACTTCTGTACCTGTTTTGGCAATGCCGGATTTCACTCAAGAATTTGTTATCGAGACTGATGCTTCGGGCCTGGGAATTGGAGCGGTACTAATGCAGAGGGGCAGGCCGTTGGCATTCTACAGTCAGGCTTTATCCTCACAGGCTCAAACTAAATCGGTATATGAGAGGGAGTTGATGGCTATAGTCCTGGCAGTTCAGAAATGGCGACACTACTTGTTGGGACGACCATTCGTGATCCGCACGGATCAGGTCAGTTTGCATTACTTGATGGATCAACAGTGCCTAAGTGACGGGCAACTTAAGTGGGTTTCCAAATTGGCGAGGTATCAATTCTCAATCTTGTATAAACCAGGAAAGGAGAATCGGGTAGCTGATGCACTATCAAGGAGACCTAATGGAACCGTAAGCACCGAGGTTTCTCAATTGGCTACTTTTCGGTTGGGCAGTGTCATGCATTGGATAGGATTGAGGTAGAAATACAGCATGATGGTAGGCTCTATGGTATTGTGCAGGACTTGTTGGCCGATCCTAGCAGCCACGGTGACTACAGTCTGCGAAGAGGGCATTTATTATTCAGAGGCCGGTTGGTAATTCCAAAAGGATCTTCCAGGGTACCGTCATTTCTTCATGAGTTTCATGTGACTCCTAGTGGGGGGCATTCGGGCTATTTTCGTACATATAAGAGGCTGTCTAGTTTGGTGTATTGGGACAGCATGAAGAGGGATGTTCAGAAATTTGTGGCTGCCTGTGAGGTTTGACAGAGGAGTAAATACTCGGCTTTGACACCTGGGGGACTGCTACAACCATTACCCATTCCACAACAATCATGGGAGGACATCTCTATGGATTTTGTTGAAGGCCTACCCAAAGCCCATAATGTTGACTCCATTCTAGTGGTGGTCGATAGGCTTACCAAGTACAGTCATTTCTTAGTTCTTTGCCACCCATTCACGGCGGTAGTAGTGGCGGGACTATTTACCCGTGAGGTGGTGAGGCTTCATGGTTACCCCAAAACCATTGTTTCCGACAGGGATAAGGTTTTTCTGAGTCACTTTTGGAGGGAGTTACATCGTTTATCAGGGACGACCTTACACAGGAGCTCGGCCTATCACCCACAGACGGATGGGCAAACAGAGGTGGTCAATCGAAGTTTAGAAATCTACTTGCGATGTTTTGTGGGGAGCAAACCACGAAGCTGGCCTAAGTGGATCCCTTAGGTAGAGTATTGGTACAACACTACCTATCACAACTCAGCAGGAATGACTCCTTTCAAGGCGTTATATAGACGAGACCCGCCACCTTTGATTCATTTTTCTGATGGAGGGTCGATTGTTGAGGAAGTAAATGCACAATTGCGAGATAGAGACGAAATCTTAAGGGAATTAATGGATAACTTGGTGATGGCGCAGAATCACATGAAAGTTCAAACAGATAAAAAGATAAGGGAGGTCCACTTAAGAGTATGCGAATCAGTGTTTTTGAAGATTCAGCCATACCGGCTGAAATCACTAGCACGACGTCCAAATGAGAAGCTCAATCCAAGGTATTATGGTCATTTTGAGATAGTAGAGCAGATTGGTCCAACAGCTTACAAGTTACAGCTTCCGGCCAATGTCAAGATTCATCATGTCTTCCATGTTTCTCAACTGAAACGTGCAGTGTACCCACCTCTCTCTAGTCAGCCTTTGCCACATTGTATGTCAGCGGAGTATGAACTACAGGTACTTCCTGAATCTATCCTTGATTCTCGCAAACTTTTGAATGGCGATTATGAGATTTTGGTTAAGTGGAGTGGTTTGCCCGACTGTGAAAACACCTGGGAGTCATTACAAGGGATGGTAAATCAATTCCCTGATCTTCACCTTGAGGACAAGGTGTCAGAATAAGGGGGTATTGATAGGGCCCATGGGCTAAAAGTTTATCAAATGAGAACAAAGGCTGCTGAGGTGGCTGAGCTACTGCCAAGTGGAGGCATCAGAGAAGGAGGAACAACTGGACCAATGGGAGAGGACAGTTAGTTAGAGCAGCAGGAAAAATGAGAAAAAGGCGAAGGGCATGGGCGTGTGGGGGAGAGAAGAATATTGTGGATTTGGAGGAAAACGTCATGGGAGCCTTGGGAGAATAGCTGATTGTTCTGGAAATTTGTCAAGTCTTTTTTTGAATATTATTTTGGATTATGTTATGTAATAGAATATCATGAAGATATTGGAAAGAACCTTAGCCTTGTGGCTGTTTTATTAATGAAAAGTTATTATCATACATTCATCTTTCTTCTACTGTTACATTGTCTTTAATCATCTATTACATTGATCTACCAAAACTAATATTGCTCCCAAACATATTGCTTGGATGACTGGAATCATTGTTGGCTGAGACTGTTGCTGTCAAGGACTGTAGGCAGTTTACTGGAGTTGTTAGCTGAGTCGGCCTGAGAACAGGGGAAGCTCCATCAGTGGTATCAGAGCAGTCGATATTGGGAGAGTGGGAAGAAAATGGTTTCAACACGAACCGGAGAGAGAACGGATACACGAGTGGAAGAAGTAGAGAGCCGAGTGGAAAAAATGAGTGAGGCCATGGAAGGGTTACTCCAAGGGCAGGAAGGAATTAACAAGACCATAGAGGAGTTGAGGAAGGGGCAAGACGCTGTGATGGCAATGATGAGGGAGATGGACGCTAGTCGAAAGCGCCAAGATAAAGGAAAAGGAGTGGAAACAGAAGGGGCTTCCCAACACCCTGGGTACGAAAGTGTAGATGAGGAAGATGGGCTAGGGGGCTTCCCAACAAGGGAAGCTCCATCACAATCTTGGGATGTAAAATCTAGATCGGGATGTAAATATAAAATTCGGATCCGGAAAAATTATCTAAATTTAGATGTGGATATACTCAATATCAATCTAAAATCTCATATGTATATATCCAATTATATTTTATAATTCTTTACTAATCTAGACCGGCGTAGGAGGGTTTTGTAAAGTTGTAAAATTTGATTCGAGAAATGGTATTGTTTTTATTAAAGAGTGAGGGAAAGAAGAAATAGGGTCATTGTAGGTAACAGCTAGAAGAGGCAACTGTTCCTCAAATTGAGTGAAAGTGGTGAGCACTGAGCAGAGTTTTGATGGAGGGGGAGAGGTCATTAAGCAAAGTGCAAAATTAATTGCTTAGTGTTAAAACGTGGTACGTAAAAGAAAGGCAAAATTAATTAGGTGGTGAATGATGATGTGGGTGAGCGAGAGTCCCAATAATTATTTTCTTTCACTCTCGAGCCCTGTGCTTGGCTTTCTCCTGGTTGACTCTCCCTGTGCTGCTGCTGTAAACTTCATTCATTTCTCTCTGTCCCCGCCGTTTATTATTATTACTCTCATCTTTTTTGATTCAACAACATATATACATACATATTTTGTTCTTTCAATTTTTGATTTCATGAATATATTCATTACTCTATTAAGACCAAACCCTTTTCGAAGTTCTTTTCCAATGAGCCTAAAGTGCATGCCCTAAAAGAATAAACGGGGGAAACAATTCGAGCTTCAAAGTGCATATTGCAATTGTAACTTTAAAAGACGAATTGCCCGTTGCCACTTTGACATATATTTATGGGTCTGTTTGATATTATGCTTTAACCTATGGTGGGATGATAAAATTATATTTTTGACCCAAAAATAATTCTAAGTGTTTGGTTAATAATAAGAAATTACGATTATTAATCGTGATTTATTTCAAAAATTGTGTTTTAAAAAAGATAAAAAATTTAACTTATCTCACCATCAAAATATTACAAAAAACACACAACAATTAGTTGATTAGTATAAATAAAAATTTCATAACACTAATTATAAACTACTGTTTGTTAAACACATTCTTTTAATCACAACGCCAAATAGAAACTACTTGTTTGAAATCATAGTAGTTGTGAAATAAAAACATAAAGAACGATTTTTGTTTGCAAAAATTTCAAAATAAAAGAGTTTTAAGTGAATTTTAATCCAATTAAACCTTTAACATTGTAAGTTTGTTATTAATACCAGTTCAACTAAAATCCGACCAAAAAGCAGCTGGAAGAAACACAAGAAAGTAGAAATAAATTGAGTGGTTCTTGTATAATCGAACAGCCCTTTTGAGAAGCATTTATTGTATCATATTAACGAGAAAGATTTGTGTGGAATGGGACTTGAAATGTCCAATAATCAATAAAAAAAAATGAAATTATTAATTAATAAATGTTATGTATTTATTGGGTTTGTGAGATTCTAATACAAAATGTATTAGAGTTTCAGAATCCAACTATCCACATTTAGAGAGAAAACATAATTTTCTCTTTCCGATTTTTTTTACTTAGCACGTGATCAGTTGGATGAAAGTTCCATAAACTCGTACCGCTGTACTTATTGGATGGGTCTATCGATCACGTTTCATACAAGTTTGTCTATTATTTTAGTCCTGTCTATACCAAGCAAAATGAATACGAGGATAATACGTACGCATACGAATCCGGTGTTTGGTGACAAGGATAATGATGAGCTTGGCAATGGCATGATAAATAAATCATATAGGGGGGGTGGGGTCCAGTTGGAAACTAGAGTAGGGTCACGGTGGGCTTTGCATGTGCTGGATCCGAATGAGAATTTAGTTTTAATTATAGACTGAAATGATAGAAGGTAGGTTCGCCCTTTACGAATATTATTGGTGCATTGGCCGTTACATGACATAATTGTCTCAAGAAAGGCAACAACAGTAGTAGAGTTTTTACAGCGTTCGCTATCACGTGCCTACTACCCACTTTTTGACACACCTAAGTTAAAGAATAATATTGAACTTAAAGCAAAGTCATTTGATTGAGCAAAAATTGATTTTGTGATTCAATTTTTCCAAGTGTTACTTACTTGGCCCGTTTCAATGGGGGGACCTAAGAGCCGAAAGGTCACAATGGTTGCAGTCAAAAAGTCTTGGGGACCAAATCTTTCAGTACCTTGTCACTTTAAATTTTTAGACATTAGACGAGCAGTCGCTGGAACTTGTACAGTGGACTGCCACGGACAGGACCGCCGGGTTCGTCGAATGAGCGTGCCCAGAACTGGATCACGATCAGCCATTGCTAGCTCTTTATTGTATTTATTTATCTTTTATTATTATTATTATTTTTACATTAAAGATTCAAGAAAAAGAGACACGGGTTTCCAAACGGCCCACTGTGGGCCCAACATTTCATTTCTATGAGCTGGGCCTTTTGAAAATGGAAGTTAAAGCAGTCCAATCAAATTGACCCAGCATCAGTGAAAATGGTATTCGCACCAAAAGTTACAAACACAAGTAAATTACTTGTCTTTTACTTGAATAATCTTTTAATGTTTTTGTGATATGTTAGCTGCTGTTGTTCCAATTGTGGCACTCGATGTAAAAATTCATGGCCATTAGTTGATCAAAACCAAACCAAACAAAATAATTTTCCAACTAAATAGGGTCGATTACATTGATACTTGGACGCTACTGTCTATCTGATTAATATAATTTTATTTGGGATCTATGTCATAAATATTTGATAAGCTCTTTTTTGTATGGAATTATTATTATTATTATTATTATTTATTCTAGAAAAAGCTACACGTGTTTCCAAACGGCCCACAGTGGGCCAACCTTTTATTTCTATGAGCCGGGCCTTTTGAAAATGGAAGTCAAAGCAGTCCAATCAAATTGACCCGGCAATAACGCATTAATAAATAAAAAATGATTAATGTTCAAAAATTAGGACAAAAATATGTAAAAAAATAATTAAATTATTGGTCTTTTTGTGTGTTTGTGCTACTTTTTTTATAATAATTTGTGTGTACCTATCATGCTTCAAAATAAGGTAGCAACGGACCGGGCCGGGCCAAATCCGGCCCGATTTTTTTCAAAAAAAAAAAAAACAACTACAATTTATATAATTATATTACACCAGTACCTCATATATTCACTGAGTGTGTACTTATTTGACTGATAAAATGTAAAAAATTATTTGATTGGTTTAATGGGTTTGATCCCTTCTCTGAGTGTGTACTTGTGTTGACTGATTACTGATATTAGTGTTGCATTCCAGGTAAAAGAACCAATCAAAGCTGGGTTTTGAACTTCCATGCAACACAATGTTAATGTATGCACTTGTTACTGAGTGAGAGAGACGAGTGAGATGTTGTGAATTAGGTTTTAGGTTTAGGGCTGGCAGTGGCTGAGAAGTGAGATGCGAGATGCTGAAGTGATTCGTGAAGTGCTGAACAAGTGAATCTGAATGAATAAAAAAAATTAGATTTTTTTTTTTAATTTAAGACCGGGCTGGGCCGGGCCCGGACTTAAATCAATGAGCCCGGCTGGGGCTATGCCACCCTTACTTCAAAAACGATACTCACACAAAAGTTAGTATAATAAAAAAATAATACAAAACCACTAAAAAAACAATTTAGTTAAATATTTTTAGCATTTTAATATTTTTGTGCTATTTTTTTTAGCTTTTATGCATATATTATTGGTCTAAATATAATTTGTCTTTGAGTTGAATATTTTTTTTATCTTCTAATGTTTTTATACTATTTTTTTTGGTTGCTAACTTTTGTGCATATATCGTTGCTCTAAATAAAATATTACATGCCTTCAACCACCCATGCATGCATCAAATTACAAATAAATATTTATACAATAGCTATCAATCAAAATTTGTAAAAACCAAATCCAAATTCCTCAAATGGTTAATACGTATATCAGGTCTCATGAGAAAAAATTATATGTGAGATTTTTTTTTTAGAATCGTTGAAAATTAGTAGTCAAACCATCCATTACGGACTTAAATAGAGCACCCCAACTGTCTTAAATTTTTACAAGAAACACATTATCTGGATTCGAACCAATAACCTCAAGATAAAATCATGAGCCTTACACCATCAAAGACACGCTTTGGGAACAATTTATATGAGAGATGCCCAATAAACTCATCCAATGAATACATGTCAGTAAATTTTTTTCTCTATTATTAGTTTCAATATATATATATATTCCAAGCGATGAAGGGCGAGCTCTTGTCTCCGCCTCGCAGTAAAGCTAGGGTCATGATCGAATCGTTTTTTTTAGTCTTCATCATTTAAATGGGATAGTTTGACAAAAGAGATGGTGAAGTTCTGCCCGAACTTCTGTAATTGATCTCGGTTTTAGCAATATTAGTTCATTCTCTCAGTCTTGAGCTCTGTCTGGTCAGCTTAGATATGAGGTAACGAGTGAAACCGCTGTTGGGTAAGCTATCTCCAAGCCCCAGTGGCCTTGAAGCAATTATATAGCTTTTTTAAAGCAAGGAATCCATAGGCATATGGATATTCCATATCTCCCCAACCTCCAGATTTATGGTTTCAGTGAGTTTTTTCAATTGAGTTTCGAGAGCAAATTGGATGATCGGGCCGAGGTCCGACGTAATAAAATAAGTTTACTGAAGGAAATGACCTAAGGTCAGTGATCACTTACGTAATTATCAGTTCCCGCTGAGAAATGAGGAGTGTCGTCTCTTTTACATATGTTGAAGGTGTTTTCAGGACCTATGTTATTTAAGGAGTACGACAGAGGTAAAAAAAGATAATTCCCTTATAGGCCAAAATCATTAAATGCCGACCCGACCACATGAGTAAGAGACCGAGCACTTGATGATAGGTGACCGACCACTTTAGTTCAGATTACCGAGCATTATCAGATCGGTGGCAGCATTCTCAGTTCAAAGGACTATCATGACCGACCTCATGAAAACCGACCAGATAACGAGATATGCTCCAGAAGATGACTCCCTATTCTTGCGGATAAGATGACAAGTTATCCTGTTTTCATGGGGAAAACTAGTGAGTCAGAGTCCTAGTAGGATAAAGAAAGTAAATGTAGTTTTGATTAGGAATCCTTATGGGAAAAGGAAATTGTTTCAACTAGGAAATTCTTGTAGGAGAAAAAATATGATTTCTCTGTTATTATAAATAGGAGGGTAGAGCATAGGTAAAGAGGGGAACAAGTTGAAAGTTAGAAGTTGAGAGCATTGAGAGTTGAGATCAGAATCATTAAGATCAGACTTGTAAAAACAAGGAGCAGAGCTGAGAAGCGTGTTTGAGTAATAAAAGTATAATCATTTTTTGCGCCCGTGGACGTAGGTCGGACCAAGATCCGCCGAACCACGTTAAATCTCTTCGTCGATTGGCGTATTTATCTGTCTTTTGCTAAGTTTGCTTTTGATTTCTCCCACAACCAAACAAATTCACTATTGAAGGAGGATTGACCTGGGGTAATATTCTCATATTTCCCTGAGACCAAAATTCGCCGTTAACAACATCAGAAAGTAAGTTCATATAGGGGAATCATGTGCCACCCCCACTACCCAATTCCTGTCTCCGCAATATTAGCTTGTGTGATTTGGAAGGACTTAATTGGTCCGCAAGTATTGTGCGTCGGAGGGTGATAACAAGGGAGGCGTTCTTTGTTGACCTTTCAGTGGCTAGTGTGACCATCCATAACATACAACAAGCGAGCGAGCTTAATAATAGAATCTGGAGTTCCTTCTATGGTTCCACATGAGAAACTAGTACGAATATAACCTACATTTTCACTCAAAACTCAATTGAAAAAGTTCACTAAAATCGAGAAGATCAGTTTTTTTTTTGTTTTTTATTTTTTTTTTTAAAGAACTCCGTTTCTCCTCCGGCTAGGCCTCTAGACCGACTTCTCCTCTAAGGGGAACATGTATCATGCTGTCGTTATTCGATAACGGTTCCACCGGTCGAACCAATGACCCATTAAACCTTTTAAATCACTGGTTCAATCACCAATCCGATTTTTAAAATATTGACATTCCATTATAAACCCTCATTATTTTTTTAAACAATGTTATGGTTATATTATTCTCCATTTCATTTCATTTTCATTCCATTAAACTACATTATGTTATAAATAATTTCCTTCGATCAATACAAACATAGCCTATTCTTTCTAATTAATTTTTATTTTCAACTTGACCTGAACATAGTCCCGGTACTAGGTGGAAATATCACCACCCTTATACAACCCCATAAAGCTAAGAACCAGCTAGCCAGACCTTACAAGATGACATACACATGCATATAAATTTTTAATACGTCTCACTCGCTCTACTCTCACTTAACTTGCATTATAAATCTACATAATTATAAGACGAAGTCACTCATACTCATACACATTGAAGCTATACACATCTGATAATCCCACCGACAATCATGGCAACCCAAGGAATATCCCAATCCCAAATCGAACTCATAATCGACACACCCACCATCAGAACCATTAATGCCTCACAAAATAATCAACATAGCCTTTTGATCATCATTGTCAGACGAATCAAGCAACCACTAAAATCAATCTTAACCAGATTTCATGCTGGTTACTTTAGAATCAGCTTGTCTCTAGGTGGGCAAACTTTATTATGGAAGACATTAATTGAACCAATTGATGTTGATGATGATACAAACACTTTACGTCACGTGCTTCACATGTTCCACCCCACGGCTTTTCTTGCACTTTGGTTTTTGGCTCTTGTTGTTCTTATTTTACTCTCTCTTCTTTATATCTTAAGATGCTTATTTTACTTTAACATGGTGAAAGTAGAATTCTTGCACCACGTGGGGGTTAATTATCTTTTTGCTCCATGGATCTCATGGCTTCTTTTGCTACAATCCGCTCCATTCGTTGCTCCAAAAACAGTATCATATCTAGTTCTATGGTAGTTTTTTGCTCTTCCGGTTGTAGCACTGGATGTAAAAATTTACGGTCAGTGGTTTACAGAAGGGAAGAAATTTTTATCAACTGTTGCAAATCCAACGAGTCAGTTATCGGTTATTGGGAACTTAGTTGGTGCACAAGCAGCGGCGAATATGGGGTGCAAAGAGAGCGCCGTGTGCTTGTTTTCACTAGGGATGGTTCATTATCTGGTGCTTTTTGTCACTCTTTATCAGCGTTTGTCGGGCGGCAATCGGCTGCCGTCTATGCTAAGGCCAGTGTTCTTCTTGTTCTTTGCAGCACCGAGTGTAGCGAGCTTGGCTTGGGAATCAATTACTGGTGCTTTTGATACAGTCTCAAAGATGCTCTTCTTTCTTTCCCTCTTCCTTTTCATTTCACTGGTAACGTTTTTGCATTAAAAAAATTTGGTCACGAAATTGACTAGCTAAGGAATTTAGATCTGTCTGTACTATTCGAATTTAAAATTTTTGTACCATTTGGTATCATTTTCATGCTCTATTAAAATGTGAAATAGCCTTGGAATCTTTGCAGATGGTTACAAATCATACAGCTGGTTAAGATAGACTTATTTGAAAGCTCTTTATTAATCCTTTTACAATTATATAATATCAACCTAAATGAATTTGGATCCAATACTAAGCGGTGCTATGCTAATCTTTTCATATATAATCTTTTACTATGCGTATTTTAATATAATAATAATGTATAGTTAAGATTTAGTTATATTTAAATTATAATCCACTATACCAATCATAATTTTGTAAAATACTTGGTACAAAGCTGATGTTAGTACTAAATTCAAGTAGGGTATATTTTTAGTGTATATATATATATAATTTTTTTTATTAGATTCTTGTTATGTATATGTACACATCATAACATAAATAAATTTATTAACAATTAACAAATAATTTTTCTTTTTCATATTTTATTTTGTTGATGTTTCCCTTACCTTTGGGACTAAACAAGTACAGGTTTTTAGACCAACACTATTCAAGAGATCAATGAGAAGATTCAATGTGGCATGGTGGGCTTACTCATTTCCTCTTACTGTGCTTGCACTTGCATCAACTGAATATGCACGAGAAGTGAAAGGTGGCATTGCTCACGTATTGATGCTTCTTCTCTCGGCTCTTTCTGCTTTGGTTGCCATTTGTTTGTCAGTCTTCACTTTGCTCAACAGTAAAATGCTTTTACCAGACAACGATCCAATTTCAAGTCTACATATTGCCAGCCCTAATTCATAGTTACTGTTCTATTAGTGTGATTAGGGTTTGTGTTTGTGTGGATGCTATTTTATTCAACTTGTAAAATTTCTTGTGGTAGTAGTATAAGCAGTCTCTGGGTTCAAAATCCGCAAACTGTTCACAAAATGTCATTAGGGTTTTTAATAGAAATATTAATTTTGGTAATTAAGTTGTTCAACAAATTTTCTTTTGTACTTATTACATTGTTAAAGAAAAAATAAAAATAAAAAAAAATATATATTATTGTGTGTTTTACATTTCTACATCAATTTGTCAAGCTTCAAGATAAGGTTTTCGCTTCTAGTTGTCATGGTCAAGCCGTATCTGTCTCAATTGGTAATGGTCTTAAAATTAATTTATGGTCTCATAGATGATTGATGAACACTAAAAAATGTACATTTATTAAAAAAAAAAATTAATTATTTTACACTTGTAATTTCATTAATCCCCTTAATTTAGCACAATTGTGAAATAATAATTAAATTTATGTTTTATATATTTTTATTGTGATTTTTATTTCTTATGTAGGTGAAATAATATTTTAGATGCATAACTAAAAAAATGGACATGATATTTGGATTTTGGAGACCAGAAACTTAAAAGAACGCTCTAACAGTGTACAATTTCAGAAATTCCAACTTCGCGTAATTTTCATATTTTGGCCATAACTTTTTACTCTGATATCGAATTGAGGTAATTTCAGTTCCAGATGAAAAAACTCAAATATCTACAATTTTTCTTTTTACAATATTTTCTAATTCTGAGGTTTTCAAGGTCGAAATTAATGAAGAAACTAGCCTATGCAGCATGTAATTTTTTTTTTTTAAAAAAACTAACAATTAAAAAAAAAATCATATTTTTCACAATCCACTTTCGATGGATTTTCACAAATATGGCCCTCCTTCTACACCTCAGTTCGTCAACTTCCTCCATAGATTTCTCTTTTTGGGAATTTGTGAAGGGTCCTAACTCTTATGTGCTTTATTTTTTAAAATTTGTTGTAATTTTTTTCTTCATTAATAAAATTATGAGTTTTTTTTTTAATTCAAAGTATGAATAGCTGATTTCATTCTGCTGGGGTAAATAATGAAACTCTTAATATGAGAATATAAATTAACATTACTTATATTATAATATATGAATTGTAATCTGAAAACTAATTTTTAATTTTTTTCTTATATTTATGAGTGTCTTGATTCGCTGTAAACAATCTCATCTTGGTTGACAGAATTAATACTTTACTCAATATTATATGAGAGGGTAATTTAAATATGAACTAATTATTGACAGACTTTGTTACCGTCTTTATGAATGATTTTATATATTTGGCATAATTGAGTACCTATCTGGACTTGTTATAGATAAATATTGTCTCTACCTATATGATTGGTTTTATATGTTTTGGCATAATTAATTCCTAAAATAAATTAACTGGGTAGTAATGACAATTTATGTATTATAAAAAATTAAGATTTCTTTTATATTTTAAATATCAAGAGTGGATCCCCTAGTCACAACATTCTTTTTTATTGTTGTAGTCCAATTTAAAATTACTCATCACTTCAATCAATTCAGCCCTTTTATTTTGTTACTCGAATTATTATTTTATTTTATTAAATTTATTTCATGTGGATCGACATCGGATTTATCGGATTATTTTAATATTTCGATACTTTTATACTTGAGAGTAAAGAATCACTTTGTGAGTGTGTAAATGATGTAGAGATCAACCACTGAAATGCTTATTCCCAATCCTGTTCAGTTTGGCAGCGATCAAAGTAACTTCTATTGTTGATTTCATCATCAACAATGGCCTATGGATGTGCTGTTTATGGATATCAAACATGTTGATTTGGTCCATTATTCAGCCTCATCTTACATATCCTAATAGAGCATTATTTGTTTAAGTGGTCTATTTGCTCTTCAGGTTTGTTTTCGGTTAGGTCTTGCAAGCTTAATTTGCTTCTGGACAAATCCATATTGCACCAGAGACGGATCTTAGATGTTAATAATCAACTGTGTATTTTAATTAATTATTAATGTATCAAATTATTGACTATTAATTTATTTTTTTATTAAATTATTATTTTCTTAAAATATTAAATACTATTTTATTATTAATTATCAATATATTTTATATTTTATTTATTATTTATAAATTAATGTTGATTAATTATTAATTTAGTAATTAATTATATTAGGAGTGATCTTGTAATTTCCCATCAGTAATGAGAATGAAAATCTCTTTTTTATTGAGGTGGTGTGAATGAGATTCTCATTCTTTATTCACTATTTTAAGTTGGGCCCACATATTCGTTTTCATTCTTATTTTAGCTTTTAGCAAGTAAACACTTCTTTCATTCTCATTCATCCATTCTCATTTCATAATCCATCAAGTAAACACACCATAAGTTTAATCATTTTTATATAAAATTTAATGTCTAGCCCTTTTAGATTCACGGTATTTATATTTTGGCCCTCTTAAGTTTGTCTTTGTCCCTAATAACTAGGGATGACAGTGGGTAGGGTTTGGTGCATGTTTGGTATCCGCACCATACCTGCTGCGGATTTTAATTTTCATTACCAAATCTGCATCTGCATATAAAAATAAATTACCAAACTCGCATTGGTACCCAACATATTTTTGAGGGTTTTTAAAATATCATATAAAAATAAATTTTTCGTGATAAAATATTCTCCATCTATAATATGAAAACCAAATTAGTTAGAATATTAAGTCATCTATAATTTCTTCACATGCCAGTGGAGTTTGGTTTGAAGTCAATATGAAGTCGCAAATATTAAACAAAATATCAAACCAAAATTAATTCAAAAAATGATAAAGTTAACTACAAAATGTAAGTCATTTTATATGAGTGGATTTTCTTTACCATAAAAATATAAAACAAAAAAATTAAGTTTGCGGGTAGCGGATACTCACTGCGGGTATCCGCGGATTTTACTTAATTACCAAACCCGCAGCGGATTTTGTTTTAATTTACTAAAACCGCATAATCCGTTTAAATATTTACCAAATATTATCCATTACGGACAAATTTTTACGGATTTATGGACTAAATTGCCATATCTACTGAGAACCAATATTCTGCAACTTGTGCTGATATCTCTCAGCAGGTTGCTTGCTGATTGCAGCAATGTATTCCTTTCGTTGAGGAAACAAAAAAAATATAGTAAATATATTCGTCAGTGGAGGAGACTTTAATATTAGAGAGTAAGAGTTGGAACATGATTCGAATTCTTAATACCACAATATTTCATTTTTAAAATGCAATCGTTTTTATTAAACGGGCATTGTGCGCGAGCATATATAAAACATCATTTTCTTAATTAGATTTGTTGTTTGTATTTTTATATCTTGATGATCATGATTCTTCATTGGTGACTTTTCTCTCGTGTTATTCTTTTGTATATCACTATGTTTTTTTTTCCTAGTGATTTTAATATATACTATTGATTATTTGATCTCAATTCAATGACAAGATATCTATCAATGAAGAAGACATTGATATAGCTTCTGATATTATCTTTTTGTTTAATTTTTTTCATGTCTTATGCAAAAACTATGTTCGTGTAATCAGAGATGGTCCAATCAACACAGACAGAAGCTTTAAAATTAAGATCTCAAAGAATTTAAGTATATTATATGATATTATATATTTTTTATCATTTACCAATAAAGATTTTTATTTTAATAATTTATTTAGGTACTTTAAATTTAAAACAATACAGGACCGCGCCTGCTTATAATTCAATTTAAATTTATAATGCTTCGAATAACCAAAAAAGAAATTAACATATAAACAAACAAATGAGAAGCGAATAAACACAGAAAGTTGACTAAAATTAGTTAGGTAGATAGATCACACCACTGGATCACACAATTGAAAGCAAGTGGTTAGCTTTTGAAACTAACGCAAGGTAGCTAGCTAGCCCATGATGTGGGGGAAGATACTTGATTATAAAATTTAGGAAAAAATATGGTAACAATTAATAAATGTTTGAATTCAGAAAGAACAAATGTAGCACAATCAATAAAGAGATAAGGCAACAACATGAAGATGATGGGCAAAACGCAGAGCATCGTTGAGTATTTGATAGAAGTCATATGGCAAGGTCCCGTGGGGTTCCTTGCATGAAGAAAATGGACTCATTGGCTAACGTATAATCAGAAATAAAATAAACAAGATATTCTCTCCCTGAAAGAGTATTCG
>SKCR01048570.1:0-46060 GCA_019454045.1 Zanthoxylum bungeanum
CAAATGATGAGAGTGCAATTTCTTGTTACATAGTTAATTTTGCTACAGCAACACAATGTTCTGTGCAAATAGTGACGCTATGGGTCATATTATCCACATTTTGATCATGGATGTGTTGGAAATCAATTGGCAATGTTGATTAATATTGAATTGGATTTAATTGGATGGAATTCGAATTTGATGTAAAAATCCTTCCTTTGTCGAGACATGATGAACATGATTGGGTTTGATTTTTGATTTATTTATGTTGGACACAATTGATGTAGATGAGCATGATTAATTAGCCTATTTGTGTTTTGGAAATAATGATTTGGGTGATTAATTATGTTAATGCACTTTCATTAATTAAATTGTAAATTGGATTTAGTAATTTAGTTAATTGGGCCTTAAATTAGATTTGGGCTTGTTATGTTGTAATTGGGCTTATTGGGCTTGGTTGTACCAAGTTGGGTTTAGGCAAAATTGGTTGGATCCAATTGGGCCCAAAACCACTTCCATAAAGCCCAAATGCGACTTAATGGACCTTTAAAGTTTAATTGAGCCTAATGGGCCTAAATTGATTTCTGGGCTTATGGGGTAACTCCCGGATTGGATTTTGGTTATTCGGTTTGACCCGAGTTGACCAAAAGTCCACGCCTTAAGAAATTAATTAAAAGCCTATTGGACTTTAATTAAATTGATGTTGGACGTTAATCGGGCTTTGAGACCCGTAACGATTAAATTTGGAATTTAAATCGTAAAGGTTCGTAAATAAAGTGTATATTTAATTTGGAATTAAATAGCGAATTAGTCTTAAAACAAATTGAATTGGATTTAATTATGTAGTTTAATTTAATTCGAGAAACGTACTTTGAGTACTTATTCGTAAAACGAGTTTGACTCGAACAAAATCAAATCGTTTTTTGAACATTGGATGATCACTAATTATCAGATTAATTAATTTGATTAGATTGATTGATAACATGCTTGTGTGAATACATGGTTGCGATGCATGAATAATGTATATCGGATGGATATTAGATGGGTGGGACAATTTTAGAAATTGTTGTAATAAATTTGGAATTTATTAATTGGACCTGCGTGTCCAGCCTTATACCTCCATATTCTTTGTATTCTCTTCTCACCTATTCCCCTCAATGTAAATGAGGTTTCTTTAAAAGTGTAGTGTAACGGGTAGAAGTAAATACATGTGCTAGCGGGAGAGAGAAATAGAGAGATTTGATATAGGATCAATGTGTAAAGTATCCATCCGCATATCATTATTATTTTTTCATATGCGCTTTATAATGTGTTTAGAATGCATGTTTAAGGGTGTATGATGATGAGACCTTAACAAAGATATTAAATTGGTTGCCAATTTGCACTCGAAATACCCTCACAAATATTAAGCGTTTTTCCTTCCATTAAGTGATTCTCACTCAAGATCCGAGACTGGCATTGGCTTGTTGGCCAAGGTCAAGGCCTTTGTCCGTCGATGATGTGTTTGAATCACGAGAGCTTTGTTCCATATTGGTGTCTTGTCCAAGTTGTGGTTTGTTGGCCAAAGTCAAGACCACTTCTTGTCCATCGACATTGATTACGAAGCTTTCCATGGTCAATGGGTCGCGCTTAACTGGGATCACTAAGTTTGTTGTGCCAAAGCCAAGGCTTAGTTGATTCAGAGGAAAAAGGTTAGGTAATACATTGGATGTATTGGCATATATAAGATATATGTTTCGGACTTGGAAGTCCCCCTACTGGATCTAGGAATTGGATTGGATCCAATTGATCTTAGAGATCTACCTAGTTAATTATCATACAATTTTTTGGGCAAAGTCAAGATTGTGTGATATTTAACGGGATCCTAGCCCACTAGGAAACACGATTTCCCGAGTACTCGACAGAGGGTTAGAGGCTCACCGAAAAATAGTGGGAGGCAAGAATTGAATTTGCAATATTCGTTTAATTACTTGCCATACGCACTCAATCACAAATATCATTCGTCAAATATATTAAATGTTAGTTGGACTAATATTTAAATTGTTGTTTTAATAAATAGTTGGACTATATTCAAACTATTCATTTATAGTTGATTTTATAATTGGATTATAGTCATCAATATAATTGATTTTAATCTATTAAATTATAGTTGATTAAATAGTTGGACTATTGTAATCATTATAATAAATAGTACCGAAATCGTTGATTAAATAGTTGGACTATTAGAATCAAGATAGTAATTGAAAGATTGACATTTAAGACATAATCCTAGGGAAAATGTATTTAAATGATTTAATTTTCAAATTGGGAATAAATTTCAGGATGGTCCTGGAAAATAATAAGTTACTTTATTTGATAAAATACATATTAAGCCTAAGCCCGGAGTTAAGCAAATAGTAGAGCATAATCTTTGGAAGATTAATGTGATGATAACTTTAGTGCTTAATCCATTAAGCTTGTCGCAGTAACTCCTTAATTTCTTGAATCAGAACTAAGGATTAGATCCTTAAAGTATGATAATGAAATTGAAGGATCTTCATAAATCTATATTAGATTTTAGAAGTACTAAATTGCAATAATAATTCTTGGAGAGTTAATGAGTATTCTCAAGGAGACAAAGCCAAATTTGCAATAAGGCAAGTAGCGCAAGGCGCACCCTACTTCGATATTCTAGATGGCCAAGGCTTGGCCAAAGGCTTCTAGAGTGTGAAAATGGGCAAAGGCAAAATCATTATAATCTTCTAGGAAGATAAAAGACATATCCTAAAATGTCTGCCTAAATTGTGGCAAACGGGATCGTGGAAGCGTGACTGTCGTTTGGACAAAGCAGACATGAAGGAATTGAAGAACGAGCAAGGCTCTGACTTCAAATATGTTTTTCAAGATTATGTTCACTACTAGTATTGAAATTGGATTTTAAATACTTAGTGTGGTACATAAATACATATTGATGTTCTGAATATGCTATTAGCAGGATTAGGAAACTGTTATAATGTAACTAGTTTGACTAGAAACATTATCTCTATATCAGTGTTTAACCCGCTGCGGGTGAACCTTTATATTCTAGAACACTAAAGTGTTTCATTATTTAAAGATGATATTGAGATAAACACATTAGATGTGAATAACATCATTTATATTTTGAATATAAATAAATCTCAAAGATATAACATGACAAACAAACAGCTCAAACTGATTTGATCAGAAGAAACTAATTTGTGGCATTGTTGTCTGGGACACAATAAAACATGAATCGTATATCCACACTTTTGAATAGTGGATACTAGGACTGATTTGATCCCATTCAAATAAAGTCTACAAATCTAGTTTATTGGGCAATGTGCCTAAAACACATTTACTTGGTAAAAAATGTAAATGCCACTGATCTGTTAGCCCTAGTTCATAGTGAAGCAAGTGGGCCCATGTCTAGCTAGGCTATATGTGGATATGAATATTTCGTGACCTTTACGGATGTGGCATCGCGTTATGGTTATGTGTTTCTTTTGAAACACAAATCAGAAACTTTTATAGTTTCGACACGCAATAGACAAACAGATCGGCTAAAGTATTAAATTGTCACGGTTAGACCATGATGAAAATACTTAAGCAATAAGTTTCTAATATACTTGAAAGAGTATAGTATTCTTTCAAATGAGGACTCCTCCCGGAACACGTCAGTTTGACGGTGTGTCCGAACAGATATATTGAATTTTGTTGGACATGATAAGGTTAATAATGAGTCGCTCTGAGCTACCATTTCCTTCAACGGATAAGCTTTGACAGTGCAGAACTTATTTAGAATAAGGTTCCACAAAATCTGTTTGACAGATTTCATATTAGATATGAACTGGAAAGAAACCGGGTTTCACATTCCTGAATATTTGGGTATGCTAGGCATATGTTTGGATGATACCAAACTAAAACCCAAATTGGATAAGTGCCAATTGTAGGTTATCCTAGGGATACAAAAGTATAGTACTTAGACATCTCATAAGAGAACAATTAGATTGTTGCTCACCATGAGGTTTTCCTAAGAGGAATACCGATATGCAGTGGTAAGTGGGAGGATAGTAAAACTCGATGAAAATCAGAGTAATACTAGTCATGGTACCCATTCCTTAATGGAACACATATAGTTCATCAAGGATGAAACTATTCCAATAATCTTCGAATACACAAGAACCGCCTAGGTCGGAGAGAGTCAGAAAACAACCTGAGGTATGGGTTTCTGATCTCACCTCATAAAGATATCTATCTTTTTGAGGTATACCAACTGACTACGTATGAGGAAGTGATACAAGGTATCGACTCCCTATCATGGAAAAGTGCCATGAGTCCGAAATGGATTCCATGTATATCAACAAGTTTGGATACTAGTTGAAGTACCACAAGGCATTGTGCTTATTGGTACTATATAAGTCTTCAAGGAAGACGTACAAAGCTAGGATTTTAGCGGAAAGGTATCATTATCAACATTGTACTGATTATGATTCAAACTTTTAACTGTTGCCACGGTAAATCCATTTGGATAATGCTTGCTAAAGCTGCATGTTTCATGTATGAAATATGACAGCTGAACGGGAAAATCACTTTCCTGAAAAGGAAACCTTTCGACGATGTTTGTAACATCATGTCGGTTTTGTCGTACAAAACTAGCAAACAAGGTTTGCCGGTTATTCGATCCATGATTGGATTGAAGCAAGCACAGGTTCTTGGAATTGTGTCGTTTTGATGTAATCATAATAGTTTATGATTTAATTCAAAACGAAAAAGATTTTTGTGTATATAGAGGGTTAATGGGAGCGCACTGACAATACTGTCCTATAAATAATGATAATATGTCATTTCTTGGAATGATATTCCCATAATACACATCGGCGAAAGCTTGGCTTTCGAGAAAAACTCTCCGAGGACACGTACATTGAAAAATATACGTGACCTGGTATCTCATACGCTTTGAGCATATGGATTCATAATCAGTCCAATCCAAGTGATAGTCACTGGATTGAAGTTAAGAACATCCGTTAGTATCTTAGATATCTAAGGATGTTGCCTTAAACTTTGGAGAATGAGAAATTGAAGTGACTGGGATCACTGTTACAAGTTTCCTAAACCGATAAGACGACTAAAAGTCACAAACGGTACTATACAGTTTGAATAATGGAACAGTGAGCTGGAAATCTACCAAGCAAGATACTGTTGCCGAATAAACAACAAATGCGGGTTATTGCCGCAGCTGAAGCGGCAATAGAAGCCATTTGGGTCGATAATAAATCTAATTAGATTAGATATAATTCTGTTAGCAGCTGAGCTAGGCTTGAGCACAGGCTAAAGAATTAATGGTCTCATCAACAATCCAAATATATACTTCGATATTCATCTGATTCATTCGGATCATACATCGTGGCGATGTGATGATCGAATAAATCGCATCAGACGATAATCATGCAAATCCGATGACGAAAACCTTTCTCAGCAGTTTGAGCCAACCGTACATAGTTCAGGTGTCAGACACTCGAGTGACTGGCTATAGGCCAAGTGGGATATTGTTGGACAATTATGACCCATATCGTCACTATTCTACAGATCATGGTGTTGTTGTACAAATTAACTATGTGACAAAGGAGATTGCATTCTTATCATTTGTGATTAGATCACCAAGATGTATAAATGATAAGAGGTCCCTATGATTTATTCTTGGATTGAGAATGATATGAGACAGTATTAGTCCACGAAGGATAAATCATTAAATATCCCTAGTCAGAGCATTATCGAGATTTGACATCGATGAATGCGTAAAACACTAGTATTACACTTGTGCGCGTTGTGAGGGCACAACATCATAGGTCTCATATATTTGGGTATAGGATAATCATGCAAGTGTAATAGGAGGTTGTGTTTTACCGATGTTACGGGAAACAGCTTTGCTCTGGATAAGAACCCATCGGAATTCCATTGGTAGTATGACTATGTGTCTATGGAAATCCGAAATCAGGGTAGGTGTATTTGGTCTTAACTTGAGACTTGCACCGCTAATACTTGTGACAATCAATATATTTTGGTTGCGGTCGTCCAAGACTTTAACAGGTTCTGTGTACCCCAATTCTGGGTATATTGAGAATCGTAGTGTGTTGGGTGTGATGTCAAGATGGAAGTGTCACTCCAGTCATATGGAGATGATGATCGCGCAGGGATACAGAACTGGTTCTCTAAAAAGGTTGCAACCGTCGGGATAATATGACTTGGTCATGATTATCCGATATTAAAGAGACTAGTTGCTCGTAATCCGATAATGCTTCGTACGGGGCAGACACTGTACCAGCCCCAGGCCTTGCATGTGTGTTGGTTTCTATAATATGTCCCAAGGAAGTTTAAGCATTTGAAATACAACAATGAATATATATATTAAAAGATGAAGTATGGCGGAATCATAGTTACAATGCTTTAGTGATGAAGAAAATCAAACCAAAATGGAAGCTCCAAGGTTGGGATGATTCGGCCAAGAAGAGAAGAGGTGGAAAGCTCCAAGCTTTGTGTATTCCAAGCTCTTTGATGGTTTCCCTATCACCTCTTTATGATCCCTTGAAGGTGCTAGCTTGTGTGTGAATATATGTTCCAAACAACCACAATTTCTTCAAGTTTTTGCAACAAAAAAATGAAGAAATGGAGAGCCCAAAACTGTTTCAGGTTTCGGCAATTTGAGAGAGAGAAGAGAGTTTGTGTAATTAATTTTTTGTTACCAAAAATCAATTTATATTTATGCCATAATATTTATTAAATTAATAATAAACTTATGACACAAACCATGCAATGGCTTAGAGTGTCAAACACTCAAACTCCATGCAAACAATTGAGTGTATTGTACACTATCACCATGCAATGCATTATCAATTAAATAATGCATATAATGACATGTGTCATGTGGGCCCCCACGTTTCCAAATGAAAGTGGGCCCACGTGCACTCACGCGTTCGGGTTCGATATTTCCGAAATACCGAACTTACGTCGCGATGTTAATTAAATCGAATTTAAATAATAATTGCGCCTGGCGAAATATTATTTACGTCGCTAACGAATTAATTCTAAATTAACTCGTATGCCCGAATTAAATCTAATTTTAATTTCGCGTCGAAATCGAATTTCGATTATTATATCGAATATAATAATTTTATCGATTAATTCTAAATTAATCGTTCTCTCTCTAAACAAGGCACTTTATCCAAGATAAAGTTTCTCCGCAATTAATCCAAGATTAATTAAGTCCGAATCAAATATCATAGGTGAATCTTCAGGAAGCGACCCAAGAGATCTCCGGATATGTTGGCAGTAAATATGGTCGTCGGATAATCCGAACACGTACGTACCTCGTACTACGTTCTTTCCGATTCACAAGACAAGGTTGGCTTCTAGCAAAGCGCCATGCCTACCCAATTCTCCAGAAATATTCTTACTGGAATATTATATCTATATCAAGTGTAGTATACCATAGTATTGCGTACATCGATCCAGTATCGGATGATCACATGTTAGGCCTGGGGCTGGTGATGTGTCTACCCCGTACGAAACATATATCGGACATCAAGCAACCAGTCTCTTTAAATCGGACAATCCTGACATGGTCATATTGTCCCGACGGTTGCAACCTTTTATAGAGTACTAGTTCTGTGTCCTGCGTGATCATCACCTCCATATGTCTGAAGTGATACTTCCATCTCGACATCACATCCAGTACACTACGATTCTCGATAAACCCAGAAGAGGTGTACACAGAACCGGTTAAGGTCCCCAACAACCAAAACCAAAGTTTACCGATTGTCGCAAGTACTAGCGATGTAAGTCTCAGGTTAAGCCCATATACCCTACCCTGATGCGGCCTCCCATAGACACGCAGACATACTACCAATGGGATTCCGCGGGGTCTATCCAGAGCGAAGCTGTTTTCCGTACCATCGGTAAAACAACACCTCCTATCGCACTTGCATAAGTATCCAATACTTAAATATATGAGAACTATGTCGTTGTGCCCTCACAACGTGCACAAGCGCAATACTAGTCTAGTTATTCCGTATATCGATGTCCGATCTCGATAATACTCCGACTAGGGATATTTAATGATTAAACCTTTATGGATTGATACTGTCTCATATCATCTCAATCCGGTATAATCATATGGACTTTCGCCATTTATATATCAAAGTAAATAATATTACAAAACGGCAAAAGGTAATTTCATTATCACATAGTTAATTTTGTACAATAATACAATATCATTTACAAACAGTGACGCTATGGGACATAATGTCTAACAATCTCCCACTTGGCCTATGGCCAGTCACTCAAGCATCTAATGCCCGAACTATGTATGTGTCGTTCAAAAACTTGCTGAAGAGCAGCCTTCGTCAGCGGATCTGCAATGTTGTCATCTGATGTGACCTTCTCGACCTTTACATCGCCACGATGTATAATCTCCCGAATCAGATGGTAACGTCGAAGAACATGCTTGGACCGTTGATGAGACCTTGGTTCCTTAGCCTGCACTATAGCCCCGTTATTGTCACAATACAATGGAACGGGCTCAGCTGCTAACGGAACTACTCTTAATCCGATTAGGAACTTTCGGATCCAAACTGCCTCCTTTGCTGCTTCAGATGCAGCGATGTACTCCGCTTCTGTTGTTGAATTGGCAACAGTATCTTGCTTGGAAGATTTCCAGCTCACTGCTCCGTTATTCAAACAAAAAATGTACCCGGATTGTGACTTGTAGTCATCTTTGTCGGTTTGGAAACTCGCATCGGTATACCCAGATACCGCAAGTTCTCCACCTTCATAAATTAAGAAAGCATCCTTAGTTCGTTTAAGATACTTAAGGATATTCTTAACTGCTATCCAGTGACCTTCACCTGGATCGGCCTGATATCGACTGCACATGCTCAAAGCATATGAGACATCAGGTCGTGTACATATCATGGCATACATGATCGATCCGACTGCCGAGGCGAACGGTATCCGACTCATGGTGTCTCTCTCTTCCTGAGTCTTAGGACACATGTCCTTAGACAGAGAGGTACCACGTACCATTGGAACCAATCCCCTCTTGGATTGTTCCATGTTGAATCGCTTCAACACTTTATCAATGTATGTACTCTGGGAGAGTCCAAACACTTTCTAGATCTATCCCGGTAGATCTTTATTCCAAGAATAAAGGCTGCTTCTCCCAGATCTTTCATGGAGAATTTTAATGAAAGCCAAGCTTTCACACCGACGTTAGCATGGGAATGTCATTGCCTATAAGCAATACGTCGTCGACATAAAGGACAATAAAAGTAAGTGCTTTCCCACTAACCTTCTTGTATACACAAGGGTCATCTGCGTTTTGCACGAAATCATATTCTTTTATGATCTCATCAAAACGTTGATTCCATGACCGTGATGCTTGCTTCAATCCATAAATGGATCGATTTAACTTACAAACCTTGTTTGCAAGTCTTGGCACAGTAAAACCGTCAGGCTGTTGCATATAAACATCCTCCAAAAGGTTTCCGTTAAGGAAAGCGGTCTTAACGTCCATCTGCCATATCTCGAAGTCGAAATATGCAGCTATTGCAAGCATTATCCGAATGGATTTAATCATGGCAACAGGTGAGAAGGTTTTGTCATAATCAATACCATATTGTTGACGATACCCCTTCGCTACAAGTCTAGCTTTGTACGTTTGAACGTTGCCATCCATGTCGGTCTTCTTCTTGAAGATCCATCTGCATCCAATAGGCTTTACGCCTTCTGGTGCATCAACCAGTGTCCAAACTTGGTTGGCGTACATGGAATCCATCTCGGACTTCATGGCTTCTTGCCATAAAGCGGAATCGATATTCTGTATCGCTTCCTCATACGTAGCCGGCTCATTATCCTCAATAAGATTAATATCTACATGAGGTGAGATCAGGAACCCATACCTCTCAGGTACTGTTCTGACTCTCTCCGACCTACGCGGTCATTGTGTATGTGAAGTTTGTGGTACAGACTCATCCCGGACGGTCTGTTCTTGTTCCGTCGTTGATTCATTGCCAGGAACAGTATCACCACGATCTTCATCGAGTTCTACTTTCCTCCCACTTACCACTGCATTTATAAAATCCTTTTCAAGGAAAAATGCTTGTAGAGCAACAAATACTTTGTTCTCTTGTGGGTGATAGAAGTAATATCCTTTGGTTTCCCTAGGATATCCTACGAAAAGGCATTTATCATATTTGGGTTCAAGTTTGGTACCTTCCAAACGTTTAACATATGCCCAGCATCCCCAAATCTTCAGGAAAGAGAAACCTGGTTTCCTTCATGTCCATATCTCATATGGGGTCTGTTCAACAGAAGGATATTGGTAGCTCAGTGCGACTCATCATTGACCTACCATGTCCAACAAGGTGCGGTTTTCTTCCTTCTCGGTCGGACACACCGTTTAATTGCGGTGTTCCAGGATGAGTCCACTGTGATAGAATACCATATTCTTTCAAGTAATCTTGAAACTCATAACTTAAGTATTCGCCACCACGGTCTGACCGTAATGTCTTAATACTCTTGCCTGTTTGTTTCTCCACTTCATGTCGAAACTCTTTGAATTTCTCAAAAGTTTCGGACTTGTGTCTCATAAGATACACATAACCGTAACGAGATGCATCATCTGTAAAGGTTACGAAGTAGTGAAATCCACCTCTAGCCTGGCTAGACATGGGCCCGCATACGTCAGTATGAACGAGAGCCAACAGTTCTGTGGCACGTTCACCTTTACCGCTAAAAGGTGATTTAGGCATTTTGCCTAAAAGACAAGATTCGCAGACGTCATATGAATTAGGATCAAATTCGTCCAAGTACCCACTCTTTGAAAGTGTGGATATGCGAGTCTTGTTGATGTGTCCTAGACGACAATGCCACATATAAGCTTCATCTTTTAGATTACTCCTTTTGAGCCTTTTGTTTGTCATTTTAGGAGATTCATTTATATTCAAAATATAAAGACCGTTATTTGCAACAGCTGTGCAAATTTCTGTATCACTTTTATATAAATAACACCCGGTGTTTCTAAATACAAAAGTGTAACCCTGCTGGGTTAACAAGGATACATATATAATATTCCTAGTTAAACTAGGTACAAAATAACAGTTCAAAAGTTTAAGTACATGCCCTGAGGGCAGTTCTAAAACAAAAGTCCCTACGGCCAAAACAGCAACAGGTGTTCCGTTTCCGACCCGTAGATCCATCTCCCCTGACGGCAGAACCCTGCTATCCTGCAGATCCTGCACATCAGTACAAATGAGCACCACAACCAGAATCAAAAATCCAATTTTTAAAACTAGAAGTATTCATATTTATCTCAATAACAAACATACCAGAGGCGATAGCCTTGCTAGCCTTGATATCCTCCCTCTGCCCATTGCCCATTCGGCAGTCACGTTTCCAGTGACCCCTCTTGCCGCAGTTGAGGCAGATGTCTCGAGATTTGTCCTTTGGCTTCCTAGAAGCCACTGTCAACTTGCCTTTGCCCTTCTTCTTGAACTTCTTCTTCCTCGCACCTCCAATTGCCTTGGGCCCAGCCCTTGGCGCATGAGAGGTCGATGCATAATGCGCCTCGCGCTTGCTCCCCTTTAGGAGTTCCCTTTCGGACTCCTTCAGCACGGACAACAACTCTCCAAGAGTGTCGTCAGTATCCATCAACTTATAGTTGATGATGATTTGTTTCCAAGTATCGGGTAGCGATTGTAATAGCATATCAATCGTCAGCTCTGCCTCCAAGACAATGCCCATCTTGGCTAACTCATCTATGTTAGCGATCATTTGAGTCCCGTGGACCTCAACTGATGCGTCGTCTGTCATCCGGGAGTGGAAGAGTTTCTTTACTAGCTTGTACCTCTCCATCCGCTTGTTGGTGCGGTGGAGATCACGCAATCTTGCCATCATGTTATAGGGATCCAAGTCCCTGTACTGGCGTCTGAAATGCTGGGTCATTGCAGCTAGCATAACTGACTGAGCTTGGTCACAATCGTCACTATGAGTCTTCCATAACTCTAGCTCCAGTGGCTCAGTGGGTTTAGGCGGGAGAGGTCTCTGAATAGTATACAGTACCCTCTCAGCCCCAAGCACTATCTTGAGGTTCATTTCCCAGTCGGCAAAGTTTGTCCCTTTGAAGACATTATCGCCCATGATTATGTCGCGGATATTACCTTTGCCAGTCATCTTGACAACTATAGTCCAACTATAAAGTCAACGATGTTATGGGTACAGTCAAACTGTTACAAGTAAAATAACAATATATTAGTCCAACTAATTATTTAAAATATTAACGAAATAATTTTGAAAGACGCGTAAGGCTAAATATCTGAACGAAATTGCAAATTCAATAATAGCCTCCCACTATTTTCTTCAAGTTTCTAACCCTCTGTAGAGAACTCGGGAAATCGAATTTCCTAGTGGGCTAGGATCCCGTTAAATAACACACAACCTTGACTTTGGCCAATAAAAATTGTATGCTATTTAACTTAGGTAGATCTCCATGATCAATTGGATCTCATCCAATTCCTAGATCCGGTTAGGTGGACATCCAAGTCCGAAACATATGTATAATGTCAATGTATCCATTTCATTTTCCTAACCCTATCCTCCGAATCATCTAGGCCTTGGCTTTGGCCAAAAACAAACCTAATGATTCCAGTTAAGCGGGACCCATTGACGAGGAAAGTTTCGTAATCAATGTCATTGGACAAAAAGTGATCTTGACTTTGGCCAATAAAAATCACGATTTGGACAAGACACCGATATGCAACAAAACTCTCATGATTCAAGTACATCCTTGATTGACAAAGGTCTTGACTTTGGTCAAAAACAAACCAATGCCAACTTCGGATCTTGAACAAGAACCATTCAATGGAAGGATATTTGCTTAATATAAATTGAGGGATTTTCGCGTAATTGGCAACCAATTTATTTATCTTTGTTAGGTCTCATCATCATACACCCTTAAGCATGCTTCTAAAACATCATAAAGCGCGTAAAGTAAATTAATAGTGATATGCGGATGGATATATAAACAACTTGTTCCTAGAACAAATCACTCCATTTCCTCTCCCCGCTAGCACTATTCTACTTCTACCCAATTACATAATACAATAAGAGAAACCTCATTTACATTGAGGGGAATTAGGTGAGAAGAGAATACAAAGAGATAAAGAGATAAGGCTGGACACGCAGGTCCAATTTATAAATTCCAAATTTACAATAATTTCTAAAATTACCCTTTCCCTTCTAATATCCATCCGATATACACTATTCATTCATCACATTCATATATATTCAAACAAGACATGCTTTTACAACCAATCTAATCCAATTAATTAGTCTTTGTTTAAGTGATCATCCAATGTTCAAACAACGGTTTGATATTGCGCGAGTCCAACTCGATTGAGAATAACTACATAAGGTACGAATTCGCGAATTATATCGAACTACTTATTAAATCTGATTTAATTCGTATTCAATACTAATTCAATTATTTAATTCCAAATTAAATGTTTACACTTTTAATGTGCTTTAAAGACTTAGATTCTAAATCTAATTCTATTGGGTCTAAAAGCCCAACTAACATCCAATGTTTAATTTAATTCAAGTCAAATGGGCTTTCAATTGATTTATTAAGGCTTGGGCTTTGGTCAATGTGATAGCACTCCAAGAGACATACGAAGGTGATAGGGAAGTCCACCCATGAGTCGTGGATCGTTTTGCAAAGCTTGGAGCTTGGAAGATGACTTCCAATGGCCGAAACAGTGAGGAAATTCACTACACTACCTTGAGCAGTCCACTACCGAGCAGAAAAGTTTTTGTTCGTCAAAGCGTCGCTCAACCGATCGATGTAAGTATTCCGCGACTTCCTCGTATGTATTCACACATGTTCATGCTTGTTTATTGATCCTTGGGACCTTAGTAAACTCTAACAGCCTCTTTCTTTTCAAGTTTCGTATTAAGTATGTCGAACCTAACAACACGTAAATAACGACCAGCTTTGTCATTTGCTCGAACCCAATTTTTATAGGCATTCACGGCAGGTTCTGGAGGACATTCATCCATCACAAATATTATATTCATGTTTTTCTTCCAGTTAGCTAAGTTATCACCAATTAACTTTTCAGTAGCAAGCATTGATATGATTGGGTTTGACATATTTAAAAAAAAAAACTAAATTATTCATGCATAAAATTCAAAATTTTATTTGGCATAGTAATCATGATACATGATGGATATGAAAAAAATACTAAATATATATATATATATATATATATTTATATATATACATATATACTATTATAGCCTCATAAATTTCATAAACATATTGTGTTTCCTTAGGGTCGATCCCAACACCTTATTAAAATAGAGACAATCTCAATTGATAAATTTTTTCAAAATATCTAATATTTTCAAAATTTATTAATAATAGATTTTTGGTCAAAATACTGGTAACACGTTTAACTACATTCTTATTAGTATAACCAGCCGTTTTGGATTCTTAAAATTTAACTCATAATAACCACCTTATGGTAGGTTAATTATGAAATGCAATCTATAAATCCTATCGCAAGAAGTACAACCTTAATATTAACCTAAGCAAAAACTCTACATAGGGAGGATGAAACTAAAGTCATCACGAAGTCCTACATAGGTTTCACGATGTTGCACTAATAGTGGAGACCAATGGACATTTTGACAAACTACCCGCTCCCACTCATGTAACGACCGATAGTCTTTACTACTGTTATGTTGTGGTACTATGGTATTACTCGGCGAAGATAACATAATATAAATCATGTTGGGACACAAATACACTCATGGAACGACTTTGGGAATAATTGATTTATTTCCCGAAATTCCGATACGAACCTGTACAATATACCACTCCGGATAACTCGTAGTATTTTGGACATAACTTTCTCTGAAAAACTTCGATTTTTATGGATTTTATAAATCCGAAAAACCGAGACCGAGACCTACAACTTATGCGTTGAATATTTGTCCAAATTCTGACCAGAAATAGGTCAAAAATATAGATCAAATATTCAGATGAATAGTACCCGAGGGCATTCTAGTAAATTCTAAAATTTTCTACAAAATTCTACCATTTTCAAAATTTTTTTTAATGCCATGTATAAAATTAAAACACTATTCATGAACCCCAAATGGGAAAAAGAGAAAGAAGAAGAAGAAGAAATGAAGAAAAATCAAAAGAAAGAGGTAAGAAATCCATGACCCAAATTGTGAAATTTTAAGTTTTGATGATTTGGTACTTATTATATGTTGTGAGCTTGGGTGTGATGATAATTGTGTGATTTTGGGTATTAAGACAATGAGAATTTTGAAAAACCCCAACTTGTTAAGTTTTGGGTTTAATTATATGAGGTATATGAAATAGATTAAAAGTTGGTTGTTGATGAGATGATGGTTTAGTTTATGTGAAATGAGTGTAATATGATGTATTGAGCATTGGTTTTTAGTATGGGATTGTTAGTGATTACATTTGGGTGAGTTAAATTTGAAGAAGAAAGAGCAAAATCCTAGAAAACTGATTCGCGTCGCGACACGAAATGGAAAAATGATGGCACGTCTCTACTTGTTGCACGTCACGACGTGCAAGAATTTGTGTTACGTTGCGTGGTATAACTCATTCCCAAAACAGTTCTAAACCTTGTAATTTTCCAAAAAAAAAAAAAAAAAAAACAGTTCTAAACCATCTCAGTTCCACCTTAGCATGTTAGAGACCACCTTTAGGGTCTCGTATCAGTTCATTTTCATATATTCCATCTTATTCCAAGCATGATATGCTAAGTGACGATATCACAGACTTGAATTGAGAAAATTTAGCCTAATTCCAAAATCCATCTCATGGTTTGTAGCCTAACCGAGTTACCATTTATAGACCATTGCAGGAATTACACTTTCCATCGATGAAGCGATATAGCACCAGCCAGATTCCAATCAGTGAGTCGACACTACCCTTTTTAAATTGACATTCATTTTTTTATTTTTATATCAGACTCACTTTTATGCTTTATGGCATTAGGTTATTTTATTACAGTCATTTCATAAAAAATTATGATTAAGTTATATTTGAGAAAGAAATATTTTCGGTATATGATTTATGTTTTTTGAGACATGAGGGAAAAACCCACCTCAGTATGTAACTTTATTCAGTTAAGGAATTGACGGACATCATATGTGCACATGTAGAGGAAAGTGATCAGCCTAACAAAGACCTTCGTTGTTAGTTATATAAAATCCCCGATGAAACAGAACAGCTACAACAAAGCAAGAGTTCAAATAGACAAATTAATACGAAACTCTAGTTACGACTTCCAATACAATGGATTGTAAGGAGATGGCTATATAGTCAGTTAAAGCTAGTAGTTTATAAGGAATCCATAAATCCTGTGATCTATGATAAGATCCCAAGTTTAAAGAGGATTCGAATACGAATCCTATTTAAGGGGGGAGAGTTTATACCGACTGGTAGTCTCTACTACTGTTATGTTGTAGTACTGCGGTATTACGGGATGAAGATAACATAATATAAATCATATTGGGACACAAATACACTCATGGAATGACTTTGGGAATAATTTTTTTATTTCACGAAATTCCGATAGGAAACTGTACAATTTACAACTCCGGATAACTCGTAGTATTTTGGACATAACTTTCTCTGAAGAATTCCTATTTTTATGAATTTTATAATGCCGGAAAACTGAGACCGAGACCTATAACTTCCACGTTGAATATGTTTCCAAATTCAGACCAGAAATAGATCAAGAAGAAGAAGAAGAAGAGAAGAAGAAGAAGAATAAGAAGAAAAAGAAAGTTTAAGAAGAAGAAGAAGAAAGTTTAAGTTTAAGTTTTGATGATTTGATACTTATGGTTGATTTTATGTGAAATGAGTGTGTTGACGGCTGATTTTGGTCTTAGGGCAATATTGGAATATTACTCCCGAGATAATACTCCCTCAATAGTGAATTTGTTCGGTTATGGGGGTACCAAAAGCAAATTTAGCAAAAGACAGACAAATACGCCAATCGACAAAGAGATTTAACGTGGTTCGGCGGATCAGATCCAACCTACGTCTACGAGCACAGAACATGTGATACTTTATTACTGAAATAAGCTTCTCTGCTCTATTTTTGTGTTTACAAGTCTGATTGTAATGATCTTGATATTGATTCTGATGCCCCTTACGCACACTCTACCCTCCTATTTATAATAGTGTAGAAATCAGATTCATTCCCCTACAAGAATTTCCTAGTTGAGACAACTTTCTTTTCCCATAAGGATTCCTAATTTAAAACTACTTTCACTTCTTTTATCCTACTAGGGCACTGACTCATCAGTTTACCCCATGAAAGTAGGATAGCTTGTCATCTTATTTGTAAGAGTAGGGTATTTTATCTTCCGGAGCATGTCTTGCCACATGCTCGGTCTTCATGAGGTCGGTCATAATGGTCATTTGAACTGAGAATGCTTCTACCGATCTGATAATTGCCCGGTCATCCGAACTCAAGTGCTCGTCCATTTACTCATGTGGTCGGGTCTGTATTAATGATCTTGACCAAGAAGGGAATTACCCTTTTTACCCCTGCCGTACTCCTTAAATAACATAGGACCTGAAAACACCATCAACATCTGTCCCCTAGTTCTCGGTTCCAACGAGTCATACAAGTTTGTGCCGGGAACTATATAAGAGTGGTACGGTTTGATGAACTGATAGCCGATCTTCTGAAGGAGAAATTTCGTCGGCCCGCACTTACATCCTGATCGGTCTGACTCAGGTGTTCGGCCTGTCTTTCTTCCTACCGAGGTAAAATCCTCTTATTGCCCTTCTGTAATTTTGCCCCTCGAGATGCGCAACCGTCACATCCTCTTAAATTCCCATCAGATCACTTATAGGGTTCAACGGGAGCCTGCCACTTGTCCACCATCCGTCGTTCTCTCGCCAAAAAGCGAACAATCTGACCTCTATTGCTAACGCAAAGGACGTCTAATCTCATCCGTCCATTTAATTTTGGAAGATCATTTTAAAAGACGACATGTGGCACATATCTGACGCTTTCGTTCAATCCAACGGCCACAAACGCACCGAACATATTACATCAAAATGGAGTAAACAATGTTTCTTTCTTTTATGAACACTTCGACTTCCTTAATCGTGAGAACTCCTCCTTCCCAACTGTGACCAGTGAACTTGAAGAACAAGCAGATCACACCGAGCAAACTTTCATCTTTCCGAAGGAAACAAGTAAGTTTTTTCTGACCGTCCTCTTTGCTTTGTTTTTTCATAAGTTACGAATCCTGTTTGTTTGTTTGTTCTTTTTTTTTGTGAAGCATGTTTGGATTTTTTGGGATTTAAAGGTTCCTAGGTCTGTTTTTTGGTTTAGCTTGATGGCGCTAGGGAGAGATTTATGGTTTGATGGGTATTGTTAGGGCATTTAGAACCCACAGGCTCTAGCTTTAGAAATTTGCTGTATACTGACCTCCCCCATTTTTCTTTTATTTCTCGGATGTCAGGGATGTCTGACACCAGGTCTTCCTCTGCCAACCCTGCTAGACCTTCGACCCATCCTGTTGAAGAGCTCTCCTCGGGCTCGGAGACACCAAGCATAGAAGACCTCGACACTACCCCCACCCCTTCTGAAATTGAACAAGATACTTACCATCAAAGAAAACCTCGAAAAGACCCAGAGCCTGGTGATTTTGTCTGCTCGGCTTTGGATATGGATCAGCCATCCAAAATAACTGAAGATGACCTAGCACTACTCCGACAGCGATATGACATTCTGATAGATATCGCTCTTGAAGTCCCCGGTCCAATGGACCGTGCTAGTCAACCGGACGAGGGTTTGGTGGCACTTCTTCCTGCTTTTTTTGAGTGTGGACTTCGGCTGCCGATGCAACGCTATTTCGCCTGGATGCTGGCCGAGATGGAGATCGCCCCCTGTCAACTGAGTCTGAATAGCTGGAGGATTTTGGTCGGGCTTTATGTGATTTGAAGTCGGGCGGGACTCGTTGAACCCTCTCTTGAAGAAGTGAAGAGGCTATATCGATTGAAGGCCAACCCAAAAACGCACCATGGTTGGTATTACCTTTCTACTTATGCTGATTCGCCGAACGTTGTCGGCAAGCTCCCCGACTCCAACAAGAAATTCAAAGATTTATGGTTTTGGGCCACATGAGATTGGGGACGGGTTCTGAGATCATACGAAGAGGAGGTCTCTGTCCCGGATATCTTTAGAGCCGGAGGTTAGGAATTTAGCCCTTAGCGTTCTTACTTTTGATTTTATGATAGGATTTTAACTTCTCTAATTCTTCCCAGCTTGTTGGGGGGACGCTCCCAAGGTTTCCCATCAGGTCCTGGGCTCGGCGTCATGCCGAACATTGGAAGCGATTGGTTAATGATGCGGCCTTTCTCGAGTCGGGCCTGATTCGGACTGCTCCTCCGAATGTCCCGGGGCGGATAGGTGGGCTTTTCTAACCTTCTGACCAATCTTCTTGTTTGCTTAGCATGATGATATTTTGAATTTGCTCAGATTCTGGACTGACCACCCTTTTTGCCTTTGTTTTTTTTTTGTAGGTATGTCGAAAAGGCCAAGATACCTGGATCCACCGGCCGGTGTAACAAAGAAAACCGGCCATACTAGAGCCGGGTCCTCTCGGAAACGGCTAGCAACCGAGGCCAAAAAGGTGACTGAAGAGGCAGCTCCGTCAGTTGCCTAGAGTTTATCTCTCTCTTTCGGGGCATCGCCAATAATTTCCGCCCGACCCCAAGCCCACCAAAACCTACCAGGAAAATGAGGCGTCCGTTCGGGGCAGAGGAAGCCGAGCTGACCCGGGAGGTGGAGGAAGAAAGGGTCATGAGCAAGAGGTAGACAGTTCGGAAGGAGAAAAAGGTGCCGGAGAGTTCCTCCAAGAAACGGAAAGGCGCCGTGATTCTTGCTGTAGAAGACCTTGGACAGGGCATTATGGAGGCCACTTCTCACCTTGTACCGGCAATTAATGAACTGGCCAAGGCGGTTCCTACGGAGAAGATTCTGAGGTATGAGGATCTCTCTCCCGAGGATGTTGTTACAGAGATATGCTCTCAAATGGCCAAGGTAGTCACATTTCCTTATTTCTCACTTATGAGTCCATGACATCAATTTTTTTTTCTGACTTTCTATTTCTTCTCGGCAGACGAATTATATCACGGCCAAGAATAAAGACCTTCTTTTCAGCCTTTTGTCCGAGGACGGCCAAGCCCAGAGGCTTCAGAACCGACTCTCTGAAACGGAAGCCGAACTGGTCCGCAAAGAAGAAAACATAAAAAATCTGGAGTTGGCTGTTGTTGAGGCCCATACAGCAAACAAAGTTCTCCGTGCTGCTAGTTCTCTAGAAAGAAAAAATGCTGATGCCGCCAAGAAGGACTTGGAGGCTGCCCAGGCTGACAACAGGATCCTGCAGGTGGAAGTGCGCAGCATTGAATCTAAGCTGAGGGCCAAAGATGAAGAGCTGGTACGGGCCTAGGACGAGCTTAATAAGAGGGAAGCTGAGCTGGAGGCTGAGAGAGACGCAATCCGCCTTGAAGGGGTCTGGGACTACGCCGAGATCATCCCAATGGTACTGTCCAACCTGGATATGGGGCCTATTCACGCGGCCATCCGCTTCTGTAAAGGGGAAATTTCACATGAGGAGTTTCAAAGGTGGTTACCTCTTTCTCCCGAAGAGGTGATGGATCCCGATCCTATCTCGATCGCCCCGGCTCCTGAGGTGGACCGACCTGAGGCCCATGTTCTTGAAGATATTCGGTCTGAGGCTCATGCCCCTGCTCCTGAAGTCCTAATTTTCGGGGCCTCCCAAGCCGTCCATGTGGTATCCATTGTCCCCTCTCCCGAGGCCGAGCCCAGCCAGTTGCCACTCGTACCTGTTGAGGAAGAAACAATTACCCCTGAGCGGGCTGAACTATAGGGGGTAACCCTAATGGGGCCCCGTTTAATCCCGAACACACTTTGTTTTTCTTGTAATAACTCTTTTTCACGACCCTATTTATGTGAATATATTGTATGCTTCCATTCCACTTTTCTTTTTTGATTCTTCATGACTTGCTCCGGTTTCTTTCCCAAAAACTTCCACTTGAGGACCGACTCCGAGCTAGGAGAAATACTTGGCTCACTGGGGGAATGTTACGTCCCCAGTTTGATAAGATGGACTCGGTGGGATGTAAACTGACCCCGAGCTGAAAGAAAGACTTGGCTCTGGGGGAATGTTACATCCCCAGTCCAAAGAAGCCGACTCGGTGGGACGTAACCCGACCCCGAGCTGAAAGAAAGACTTTGTTCTGGGGGAATGTTACATCCCTAGTCCAAAGAAGCCGACTCGGTGGGATGTAACCCGACCCCGAGCTGAAAGAAAAACTTGGCTCTGGGGGAATGTTACATCCCTAGTCCAAAGAAGCCGACTCGGTGGGACGTAACCCGACCTCGAGCTGAAAAAAAGACTTGGCTCTGGGGGAATGTTACATCCCCACTCCAAAGAAGCCGAATCGGTAGGACGTAACCCGACCCCGAGCTGAAAGAAAGACTTGGCTCTGGGGGAATGTTACATTCCCAGTTCAAAGAAGCCGACTCGGTGGGACGTAACACGACCCCGAGCTGAATAAACCATAAAGCCTCGACGGAACGAAATCCAGCCCCGAGCCGAATAACCAAGCAGCCTTGGCGGAACGAAATCCAGCCCCGAGCAAAATAAACAAGTGGCCTCGGTGGAACAAAATCCAGCCCCAAGATGAATAACAAAGCGGCATTGGCAGAATGAAATCCAGCCCCGTGCTGAATAAACAAGTGGCCTCGTCGGAACGAAGTCCAGCCCCGAGCGGAATAAATAAGTGGCCTCGGCGGAACGAAATTCAGCCCGAGCCGAATAAACAAGTGGCCTCGGCGAAACGAAATCTAGCCCCAAACCGAAACAAACATCGATCTCGGTAGTACAAGAGCAGACCCGAGCCGGAAAGAAACATCGGTCTCGGCGGTACAAGAGCAGACCCGAGCCGGAAAGAAACATCGGTCTCGGCTGTACAAGAGCAGACCCGAGTCGGAAAGAAACATCGGTCTCGGCGGTACAACAGCAAACCCGAGCCGGAAAGAAACATCGGTCTGGGCGGTACAAGAGGAGACCCGAGTCGGAAAGAAACATCGGTCTCAGCGGTACAAGAGCAGACCCGAGCCGAAAAGATACATCGGTCTCGGCGGTACAAGAGCAGACCAGAGCCGGAAAGAAACATCGGTCTCGGCGGTACAAGAGTAGACCCGAGCCGGAAAGAAACATCGGTCTCGGTGGTACAAGAGTAAACCCGAGTCGGAAAGAGACATCGGTCTCGGCGGTACAAGAGCAGACCCGAGCCGTAAAACAAATACCAAAACCATTGTGTGGGCCATAACAAACAAGCATAATCAAATGTCAGCCTAAAACAGAAGAGGTCTTACTCACATTTTTGGGATCCGTTGCCTTCCACTTTTTCACCTCTTCTCCGACTGGCTCCAGCTTCAAGCCCCTCATTATTCGTCTCTTCCATCCTCTCCAGTTTATCCATCATGGATTTTAGAAGGATTTGATTTTCCTCCCTATATTTCCTCATATTTTCCTCCATCTTCTCCATCCAATCTGCTGTTGAACTCCCTGACGACCGGTGATTTCCATCTTCTGCCATCGTCTTACCACGCTAGCTACTTTTTGTTGGAGCTCCCCACAGACGGCGCCAACTGTTGACATTTGATTTTGGTCTTAGGGCAATATTGGAATATTACTCCCGAGACAATCCTCCCTCAATAGTGAATTTATTCGGTTATGGGGGAACCAAAAGCAAATTTAGCAAAAGACAGACAAATACGCCAATCGACAAAGAGATTTAACGTGGTTCGGCGGATCTGATCCAATCTACGTCCACGGGCACAGAACGGGTGATACTTTATTACTGAAATAAGCTTATCAGCTCTGTTTTTTTGTTTACAAGTCTGATCGTAATGATCTTGATATTGATTCTGATCCGCTTACGCACACTCTACCCTCCTATTTATAATAATGTAGAAATCAAATTCCTTCTCCTACAAGAATTTCCTAGTTGAGACAATTTTCTTTTCCCATAAGGATTCCTAATTTAAAACAACTTTCACTTCCTTTATCCTACTAGGGCACTGACTCATCAGTTTACCCCATGAAAGTAGGATAGCTTGTCATCTTATTCGTAAGAGTAGGGTATTTTATCTTCCAGAGCATGTCTTGCCACATGTTCGGTCTTCATGAGGTCGGTCATAATGGTCATTTGAACTGAGAATGCTTCTGCCGATCTGATAATTGCCCGGTCATCCGAACTCAAGTGCTCAGTAATTTACTTATGTGGTCGGGTCGGTATTAATGATCCTGACCAAGAAGGGAATTACCCTTTTTACCCCTGTCGTACTCCTTAAATAACATATGACCTGAAAACACCATCAACAGAGTGTAATATGATGTATTGAGCATTGGTTTTTAGTATTGGATTGTTAGTGATTACATTTGGGTGAGTTAAATTTGAAGAAGAAAGAGTAGAATCCTGGAAACTGATTCGCGTCGCGACGCTAATGAGTTCTACGTCATGACGCGAAAGGAAAAAATAATGGCATGTCTCTGATTGTTGTACGTCACGGCAAGCAAGAATTTTTGTCGCGACGCGTGGCAACTCATTCCCAAAACAGTTCTAAACCATCCCAGTTCCACCTTAGCGTGTTAGAGACCACATTTAGGGTCTCGTATCAGTTCTTATTCATACATTCAATCTTATTCCAAGCAAAATATACTAAGTGACGATATCACGGATTTGAATTGAGAAAATAACTCAGTTACCATTTATAGAGCATTGCAGGTGTTGAGGCAGTTATGGAACCCCTAGGGTCAGATCAGTACCCCAGGTAGTGGAAATGGGTCTAACCCATAGATATCAATTATGGGTGTAATTTCGAATCATTTAATGAAATACTATATTCCATTACGAGTGTATAGGAAAAAATCGGGACTGAATCGGAGTTCGGAAGCTCTCAAAAGAAGTAAAACAAAATCGGCACGCGTGAAGTACACGCGCTACAGTGTATGCGCTACAGTACGCGTGCGCACTGTAGCGCCCAGTTGCTGCTATTTTTATTTTTTTTGTTCATTGTTTCTTTTGAAAGCACAGCTCTCTGAAATTTCCAGAGAGCTGATGCTATTAGGGTCTATTACCCTAATAGTTTTCGGTCTTCTCTAAACACTTCAAAAAACACCGAAAATTAATTTTTAATTTTAAAAACAACATTAACACATGTTATAGAATAAAAATCAAGTTTTTCAAAATATCAAATATTTTTCCAAAAACATAAAATTATTCTAAATACGCATTTGCGTAAATTTTGAATCCAATACACAAACATTTTAGAATTACAATTAGAAATGTCTCATGAACAATTCTAGTCCACCTAAGGGTGGTCAAGTGAATCTAGAATGGTAGTGATTGCTCTAAGCTTTAATCTAGAGTTCCAAACTCTAATTACTTGTTCCATGTCCAATATGAACATCTTTAGATCTTTAGAAGTACAAATTGCAATAGAAAACTCTTGGAGAGTTAATGGCTATACTCAATGAGACAAAGCCAGAGTTTGCAATAGGGCAAGAAGCGCAAGGCGCATCATACTTCGACATCCCAGAAGGCCAGGGCTTGGCCAAAGGCTTATGGGGTGTGGAAAAAGGGCAAAGGCAAAATCATTATAATCTTCTGGGAAGACAAATGACATATCCCAAAATGTCTGCCTAAATTGTGGCAAATGGGGTCACTGGAAGCGTAACTGCCTTATGGACAAGGCAGACATGAAGGAAGTGAAGACGGGCAAGGCTCCAACTTCAAATATGTTTGTCATAAACATGTTCGCTACCAGTATTAAAATTGGATTTTAGATACTGAGTGTGGTACATAAATATGTACTGATGTGCAGAATCTGCTGACAAGCAGGATACTGACTTCAGATGAGATTGATCTGCGAATCAGAAACGGGACGAGAGTCACTATTTTAACCGTAGAAACCTAAGTTTAGGAACTACCCTTCGGGTGTGTACTTAAATTAGGAAATTGTTAAAATGTAACTAGTTTGAACTTTTTGAAAGGCAAATACCAAATTTTTGGTATATGTTTATTATTGATTTTAGAAATCAATTAAGTGTATTAGATACACAAACCTACACAACACAACCATCTCTCTCTTTCCTTCTCCCACATGTTTCAGCCAAGGGCCAAACATTTTCCTCTCTCTTTTTTCTTCTCCAAACAGTGAACTAGAAGAAGAAACTAGGAAGATTTGTGGCAAATCTTACCAATGCTAGCACATGAAGAGTCATCCAAGGTGATAGGGAAACAAACTCATGAGCATGGAATCACCATTTGCAAAGCTTGGAGCTTGGAACATCAATGGAGGGATGACCGAAAATCAAGGACAACAAAAATAGCCCACTGTCGAGAGCTTCCTTGGAGGAGAAAATTTTTTGTGTTCGACGCATCGCATAAACGATCAATGTAAGTATGATTCCGCCATACCTCTTTGAGTATTCACACATGTTTCATTGCTTGAATGATCATTGGGACTAATCTAGAAACCCAACAGGTTGTGCGTCGTGATGCGAAAGGGAAAAATGATGGCACGTCTCTAGTCATTGCGTGTCGCAACGCGCAAGAATTTGCGTCTTGACGCGTGGCACAACTCATTCCTAAAACAGTTCTAAACCATCCCAGTTCCAGCTTAGCGTGTTAGAGACCACCTTTAGGGTCTCGTATCAGTTCGTATTCATATATTCCATCTTATTCCAAGCATGATATACTAAGTGACGATATCACAGACTTGAATTGAGAAAATTTAGCCTAATTGCAAAGTACATCTCATGGTTTGTAGCCTAACCGAGTTACCATTTATAGACCATTGCAGGAATTGCACTTTCCATCGATGAAGCGATATAGCACCAGCCAGATTCCAATCAGTGAGTGGATACTACCCTTTTTAAATTGACTTTCATTTTTTTAATTTTTATATCAGACTCACTTTTATGCTTTAGGGTGTTAGATTATTTTATTACAGACATTTAATAAAAATTTATGATTAAGTTATATTTGAGAAAGAAATATTTTCAGTATATGATTTATGTTTTTCGAGACATGAGGGAAAAACCCACTCCAGTATGTAACTGATGAGCAGAAGATATATCAATATTTACCGCCCCTTTTACTTAATATTTTGTTTAGTTTCTCGGATTTGATGTGTTTTAGTTTATTTTGCAGATAAAATAATATTGAGACACAATGAAATCATTTAGGACGAAATGTGGGTCAAATAAGGGCAAAAATTAGACTTGACATTAATTTTGGAGATTGGAAACTTGAAAGGGCGTTTTAACGAAGTGCAGTTTTGGAAATTCCAGTTTTGTGCATCTGTCGTAATTTGGGCATAACTTTTTACTCCGATATCGGATTGAGCTGATTCAGGTTCTAGATTAAAGAAGACTCAAAGATATATAGCTTTGAAAGACAAAATAATTTCTAATTCGAATATTTCATGCCCGAAATTGATGAAACATCCAGAAGTGTGTTGTGTGTAATTATTAAAGTCACTTTCAATCATTTTCAAAGCAAAACATAAATTAATAAATAATAATAAAAATTATCAAATCATCACCAAACATGATAAGAGATTAGTGGAGCAATTAATAATGGATTTGGTGGAGCAATTAGTGGAGCAATTAGTGGAGCAATTAATAATTGATTTGGTGGATGATTTGATGGAGGCAAAATTTTGCCTATAAATACCAAGCCATTTCATTTGTAAAATTGATACTTTCTTCTGAGGAATTCCTTAAGAATACTAAGAAGATTGTATCTTGTTTGTTTATTTACAGCTTTCAGTAATTAATTTCCGCTTTCGCACTTTCTTTTCTTTACTTTTCAGTTTTTACTTTCCGCAATTTACTTTTACGCACAATACTTTTCTTTCTTTAATTTTTAGTTTTTACTTTTCAGTAATTTACTTTCAGCAATTTACTTTTCAACAATTTACTTTCAGCAATTTACTTTCAGTAATTTACTTTTCAGTATTTAATTTTCAGTATTTTATTTTCAGTATTTTACTTTATGTCTTTTATTTTATTTAAGTTTTTTTTACTACCCGTAAATATGTGTCTAAGCCAAGTTATCTGGGGTTGTGATGAAATCCAATATCACCGGTTTATGAGGGGTTAGATTATAGCTTGGGTAATAAAAAGATTTATTTATTGAGTCTTAATCTTAATGCTTTTTCATTAACTGGCCATTAATAAAATTGAACTGGGAAACTTAAAATGAACTAGAAATAGGGATTTTATGTTTAAGACCTTAGACTCAATAGTCCACGATCTTCCTTGATGATAGATAACCCTTTAATAGATTTCCTTACAGGATAGACATACACCTGTCGGGCGGGGGTAGCCATAATTGGAAGTTAAACTTAATAAATCAAGATAATTTGGTTGACATAGACATATGGTTCAATTGGGTTCAACTGGGTATTTGTGTCTGACCATCGACAGAGTCGTACACATAATATAGTGTTCCAGGTTAATAAATCAATATATTACCCAACTTTAAGATAACCACTTCATCTTTAAAATGATATTGGAAGAAATCACAACCCTAGATAGTTTTTAATATTGAATTTTCTTAAATCTACTTTCGAATAATTTTATTTACTTGTTTTTTTTTTTAATTTAGAATCATCACCATTTCAAATCAATCCAACAACCTGTTAGATACTAGTAATCATTTGACCTCATAAAATTAATAGATTAGATATTAAGTCCTCGTGGGATCGATATTTTTATACTACTTGAACGATATGTGCGCTTGCGTTATACGCGTGTGTAAGCACCGGTCAAGTTTTTGGCGCCGTTGTCGGGGACTTATTTATCTTTTACTATTAGTTTAGGGGTTAGATACGTTACTTGTATCTAATTTATTTTTACTTATTGTTTTTGTTTTCTTGTGTTTCAGGTTCTCAGAAACTTCATGAAACGAACCAAAAGCTTTGAACTCCGATCGTTTGACCCGGAAATTGAAAGAACCATCAGATAGTTGAGAAGGGAAAGGCGAGAAGGCCAAGAAGCTTTAGTCAACATGGAACCTGAACCGTTGGAGGTTGCACCACCGATTCCCATTCGAGATAGAACCATTCCGGTGGTTGACATACTCATTTCCTGTATTGTACTTCCTCCCTTACCAGCAAATGTGTGTGACATCAAAACATGCATTCAGATGATTCAGCAGTCAGGTCAGTTCAGTTCGGAGGGAATGCAACTGAAGATCCTAATGCCCACATCAGTAACTTCCTGGAAGTTTGCGGCACTTTCAACTACAACAGAGCATCAGAAGAAGCAATGAGACTGCGAGTTTTTCCATATTCCTTGAAGGACAGAGCAAAAGCTTAGCTACATTCACTACCAGCAGGTTCCATCACAACTTAGAACACTTTAGCCACCAAATTCCTTGCAAAGTATTTTCCACCAGCCAGAACCGGAAAGCTGAGGAATGACATCACATCCTTTGTACAACAAGATTTAGAATCCCTCTGCGAAGCTTGGGAAAGATTCAAAGATTTACTCCGGAAATGTCCTCACCATGAAATTCCAAAATGGCTTCAAGTCCAAACATTCTATAATGGACTTTCTGGAATAATGAGAACCACAATCGATGCTGCTGCTGGAGGAGCTTTAATGGCAAAAGGAGAAGATGAAGCCTGGGACCTAATCGAAGAAATGGCCAACAACAATTCTTTATGGCCAACAGAAAGGAGCATGATCCAAAGAATTGCAGGAATTTATGAAGTTGGAGCCAACACAGCACTGAATTCCAAGCTGGATGTGATTTGCAAAAATCTGGAAACTCTTAACATAAAAGTTAATGGTGGATCCACAAGTTCACCAGTTGGAGGAGCACCTGAGTCAGAATCTTTCAACCAACATAAAGAAACGGTGAATTATGTCAATAATTTCAACAAACAATGGAACAATCCATATTCCAACACCTACAACCCAGGGTGGAGGAATCATCCCAATTTCGCATGGAGCAACAATTCAGGGAAAATGAACAATCCACCACCCTGATTCCAACAACAAAACAAAAGCCAGGAACATGCAAATGAACCAGGAATAACAGAAGTGTTGACCCACTTGAAAAAGATAGAAGCAAAACACGACTCTCAAGCAGCAAGATATGATGCTATGTTTCAATCTCAAGCAGCAAGATATGATGCTATGTTTCAATCCCAAGCAGCATTAATTCAAAGTCAATCAGCTTCTATTAAAGCACTGGAGAATCAAATTGGACAACTGGCCAATGCTCAGAGTTACAGACCGCCATGTACCCTTCCTAGCAACACAGAGCCAAATCCAAGGAACATGGGGAAGGAGCAATGTCATGCCATCATGTTAAAAAGCGGTACTGAAATCAACAAAGATGTTGGAATCAAGGCAACAACAATTGAAGATTTTCCAAAAGAAACAAAGCAACAGATGGAGGAAAAAGAAGCAAAGGAAAAAGAACAGATCACTCCACCTCCACATTTTCCTCAGCGTCTTCAGAAGAATAAATTGGACAAGCAGTTTGCTCGATTCTTGGAGGTGTTCAAAAAGCTGCATATCAACATTCCATTTGCAGAAGCGTTGGAACAAATGCCCAGCTATGCCAAATTCATGAAAGACATTCTTTCACGAAAGTGGAGATTGGGAGATTATGAGATAGTAGCATTATCAGAAGAATGCAGCGCCATCATTCAGAGAAAACTTCCTCCAAAGTTGAGAGATCCTGGCAGTTTCACTGTTTCTTGCACCATAGGAGAACATGACTTCGGTAAGGCTCTGTGTGACTTAGGTGCTAGTGTTAACTTGATGCATTTTTCTATTTTCAGGAAACTACAGATTGGAGAAACAATGCCCACTTCGGTCTCACTACAACTTGCTGATAGAACGCTCGTATTTCCAAGAGGCGTAGTGGAAGATGTGCTGGTCAAGGTTGACAAATTCATTTTCCCAGCAGATTTTATTGTCCTTGATATGGAGGAAGACGCAGACGTGCCAATCATCCTCGGGAGACCATTCTTGGCTACAGGTCGAACCATTATTGATGTACAAAAAGGAGAACTAACCATGAGGGTACAAGACCAAGGAGTAAAATTCAATGTTTTCAAAGACATGAATTTCCCAGATGATGAAAAGAAGGAGGAATGTTTCAGACTTGATGTGATACATAGTACCGTTCAGAACTCTGATGAAAGATAAAGTTCTACTGACAAACTTAAAGCATGTCAATTGCCTGTGGAGCCTGAAGATAAAGCGCACTGCGTATTGAAGAAACCTATTCTTGCACTACAAGCAACAGAAGAGAAAAAGTTCCACCAGCTCAACGAATTGGAGGAATTTCACATACAGCCTTTTGAGGATGCCAAATTGTACAAGGAAAAGGCAAGGAAAAGACATGATGAGAAGTTAGTGCGCATACAACTGGAACCTGGGCAGAAGGTACTGTTAAACAAATCAAGGGGGAAATTCTTCCCATGGAAGCCAAAATCATGGTGGTCGGTCCATTTGTGATCACCAAGGTTTTACCAGACAGAGCCGTTGAGATACATGTCCTGACTCCAACAAAACTTTCAAGGTTAAAAACAAGCGTGTTAAGCACTACTGGCAAGAATCATTTGAGTGACAAAAAGAAAGTGTCACACTTTCAGATCTAGCCTAACGTTCGAGAAGTCACGTCTAGCTGACGACTTTAAACTTAGCGGTCGCAGGGAGGCAACCTATGCAATTTTTGTATATATTGTGATTTGGTGTGATTTAATTTGGTGTGTTTAGTTTTTGCAGATTAAGACATTTCAAGATGGAAGAAGCTCTCACAAATCTTCACAAGCAATTTCCTTCTCTCCCTCAAAAATCTCTGATGAAAGTTTACAAAGCTCGCTTGGAACGGATGAGATTACTGATGATTAAAGGTAATCCTACTGACATTCATTGGTTAATTGAAGTACGGGTTCGATTGGCAGGTGAGTCTTCTGACTCTTTTATTTCACATCTGCCTGGTTTTGGAAGAAGCACCTATGCAAAGAAATGTAGAGCTAAGAAAATGAGTGTTTGTTACAAATGTGCACGCTGGAATTGCAATACTCATTTTCGTTCTTTAGGAATGGTGTCTGATAATCGCGAAGACAAAATTAAATTCATTAGGGATGGCTTGAGTAAGGAGTCTTTAGATGATATTTCTTCAACTCTTGAGGCGCATCCCAGTGGATACGTTCATATAGCCATTCGCAAATTGCATACATAATTCCAAAAGGAAAGACAAATGTTAAATCTCGGGAATCTGACTAAAAAAGACCATGTTTGCCAATTTATAAGAAAAATGGATGGGAAGCTTGTCCCTGACGCATAGACGTCAATCAAGCCGTTACTTTTCTTCTAAATATTATATCTCTTTGTCTTTTCTTAATAAATGTGATTTGTTTTGTTGTTTTTCTTTTGTTTTCTCCGACAGGATCCAGACCTTTTTTACTATAACGATATTATTTCGCTACTAATCGTCCTCTGGAAGATACTTGTGCTATTTTTACTCACCCTTTTCAGGTACTATAAATTCAGCCTGTCATTGCATTTTGAAGGCATCCATAGTTGAGAAAGAAATACATAAAAAAATGGAAGCCACTTCAAGATTTTGCGGTAGTAGTGTTGGTGTTAAGCCACAATACGTAGAAGCAGCACAAGAATTGGGTCGAGTCTTAGCTGCAAGGAATATGCACTTAATATATGGCGGAGGCAATCTTGGACTAATGGGGATCATTTCAAAGGCTGTACAGGAAGGAGGCAGTCACGTTTTGGGAATCATCCCAAAACCCTGGCAGAAGCAAATCTTATTGGATCATCAAACGGAGATGAACTGATCGTACCAGGTATGTCCGAGCGACTGGTAGAAATGATTAACTGTGCTGATGCTTTTATTGCTTTGCCAGGTGGCCTGGGTACATTGGAGGAAATTTTTATTGTGCTATCTTGGGCGAACCTGAACATACACCAGAAACCAATTGGGCTGTTTAACGTTGATGGATTTTATGATTTTCTTTGTGTATTTCTTGATGATGCCCGGAGAAATGGGTTCGTGTCAAAACCTTTGAAAGAACTCCGCTTTACTGCCTGAACCACGAGTTGACCCTATCCTTTCAAAGATAAATTGGTCTGAGGACGATCGTGGTAAGAGGTGTCGTGTTAATCTGGATCTTAACCTTTAATTTTCTGTAGATTTTCAGCTAACCAGGTACGACCTTCTTAACTTTCCTTTTACTGTTTAAGACATTGGGGATAATGTCTTATTTAGGTTTGGGGGAGGTAATTAGTTGATCAGTACCTTGTTTTTAGTTTGTGTGTTCTTTTTATTTTTAGTCCAAAAATTTTCAAAAATTACAACAAAAATTTGTGTTTTTGTGTTTTTATTTTGACTAAAAAGGGTGAAATTGGTGAGAGATAGCTGAGTAAGGAGTTTCCACTCCTGATACGTATCTCAAACCTATATCGGAACAAGTTAATTTTTGTTTATTTCCTTTTGAATTATTTAATTTGTAATTCTCCATAAAATTGACAAAAATGGATCTTCATATGTTCAGTTAGCAGATATTATCAACATACATAGAAACATACGGACTTGAACTAAAATTGAAAAGTTTGTAATATTCAGTGCTCTAGTTTAATTGGAGGAAGCATCTCAAAAAGCAATGGAGTAAAAAAAAAACATATGATATCTGAGTTATTAAGTCTGTAAGGTGTTTTAACACCTAGTGCCCTAAAACCAACTGGTTTGGGAGTCACTGGCCCAAAGCTCGTTACATGGATCAAAGATGCTGCAAAAATATATATATCTGAAGTCTGAGTAATTAAGTTCGTAGGGGTGTCTTAACACCTGATGCCCTAAAGCCAACTGGTTTGGGAGTCACCGACCCAAAGCTCGCTACATAGACGAAAGATATTGTATATAAAATAAATAAATAAATAAATAAATCAGAAAAATTATTCCATTGCTGCAAAAACATGTAAATTCTGATAAAACTTTAGGACAAAAATATTACTCTCTTATCAACTACACTTATGACTGTTGTGGGCAAAAATGAGTTGATTAATATTTTGTCGACTGTGTATATGGAGAATGGTAAAAATAATCGGAGAATTTACTTATTTGGTAATTTAGAATGAAACAAAACAACTATTGACTTGGAGTAGAAGTTTCACCTGATTAGTCACTAACTTCTTTATTCTATTTTCTCTTGTCTTTTTTCTTTTGTGTGCATTAGTTTTATTATCTTTTTACTTTTGTAAAACGTTTGTGGGTATCGTTGCTGTAAGCCCTCACGAGACTATAACTCGTCCACTAGGGACACCTATGGGTTTAAAGACTTGTTGCATATGCTAAATGCAACCGTGATCCCTACGAAAGTGGCTTAGTTTAATTTTAATTGTTTCTTGTATTTTATTTTATTGTTTTGCTCGAGGACTAGCAAAATGTTAGGTTTGGGGGTGTGATGAGAGGAAGATATATCAATATTTACCGCCCCTTTTACTTAATATTTTGTTTAGTTTCTCGGATTTGATGAATATTTTGATGTGTTTTAGTTTATTTTGCAGATAAAATAATATTGGGACACAATGAAATCATTTAGGACGAAATATGGGTCAAATAAGGGCAAAAATTGGACTTGACATATTAATTTTGGAAATTGGAAACTTGAAAGGGCGTTTTAACGAAGTGCAGTTTTGGAAATTCCCGTTTTGTGCATCTGTCGTAATTTGGGCATAACGTTTTACTCTGATATCGGATAGAGCTGATTCAAGTTCCAGATTAAAGAAGACTCAAAGATATATAGCTTTGAAAGACAAAATAATTTCGAATTCTGAAGATTTCATGCCCAAAATTGATGAACCATCCAAAAGTGTGTTGTGTGTAATTATTAAAGTCACTTTCAATCATTTTCAAAGCAAAAAATAAATTAATAAATAAATAATAAAAATTATCAAATCATCACCAAAAATAATAAGATATTAGTGGAGCAATTAATAATGGATTTGGTGGAGCAATTAGTGGAGCAATTAGTGGAGCAATTAATAATTGATTTGGTGGATGATTTGATGGAGGCAAAATTTTGTCTATAAATACCAAGCCATTTCATTTGTAAAATTGATACTTTCTTCTAAGGAATTCGTTAAGAATACTAAAAAGATTGTATCTTGTTTGTTTATTTACAGCTTTCAGTAGTTAATTTACGCTTTCGCACTTTCTTTTATTTATTTTTCAGTTTTTACTTTCCGCAATTTACTTTTACGCACAGTACTTTTCTTTCTTTAATTTTCAGTTTTTACTTTTTAGTAATTTACTTTCAGCAATTTACTTTCAGCAATTTACTTTTCAGTAATTTACTTTCAGCAATTTAATTTTCAGTAATTTACTTTTTAATATTTAATTTTCAGTATTTTACTTTATGCCTTTTATTTTATTTAAGTTTTTTTTACTACCCGTAAATATGTGTCGTAACTAAGCCAAGTTATCTGAGGTTGTGATGAAATCCAATATCATCGGTTTATAAGGGGTTAGATTATAGGTTGGGTAATATAAGGATTTATTTATTGAGTCTTAATCTTAATGCTTTTTCAATAACTGGCCATTAATAAAATTGAACTGGGAAACTTAAAATGAACTAGACATAGGGATTTTAAGTTTAAGACCTTAGACTCAATAGTCCACGATCTTCCTTGAGGATAGATAACCCTTTAATAGATTTCCTTACAGGATTACATATACCTGTCGGGCGGGGGTAGCCATAATTGGAACTTAAACTTAATAAATCTAGATAATTTGGTTGACACAGACATATGGTTCAATTGGGTTAAACTGGGTATTTGTGTCAGACAATCGATAGAGGCTTACACATAATTTAGTGTTCCAGGTTAATAAATCAATATATTACCCAACTTTAAGATAACCACTTCATCTTTAAAATGATATTTGAAGAAATCACAACCCTAGATAGTTTTTAATATTGAATTTTCTTAAATCTACTTTCGAGCAATTTTATTTACTTGTTTTTTTTTTTAATTTAGAATCATCACCATTTCAAATCAATCCAACAACCTGTTAGATACTAGTAATCATTTGACCTCATAAAATTAATAGATTAGATATTAAGTCCTCATGGGATTGATATTTTTATACTACTTGAATGATACGTGCGCTTGCGTTATATGCATGTGTAAGCACCAGTCAGTAACTTTATTCTGTTACGGAATTGACGGAAAGCACATGTGCACATATAAAGGACTGGGGGGACGGCGATACGTAACGCCCCCAGATCCTAGTTCAGGACTATGGATAACAGATGCCCCTAGATCCTAGTTTCAGAGCTTGGAGGGTAGCTTAGATCCGCACCCCCAGTTCCAGTTCAATGGCTTGGGCGACAACGATACGTAACACCCTAAGACAACTAGTTTCATGGACAGTAGTGGCATGCTTTGGGGGACGGCGATACGTAACTCCCCAAAGTCATAGATTTGCTCTCCTAGCTCTAGTCAGGTGTATGCGGGGACGGTGATACGTAACGCCCCCATACGTCAAGTTTTTCAGAGACAGATCGGTTTTCAGAGATTCGATTTTCAAAAAAATAGTTTTTCAGATACAAGTTTTTTGAACCAGATAATTAAAGAAAATTTGAGTTAATCTTTACAGAAAAGTTTAGACGATGAGATTTTTCAGAAAGAAGCTCAGAGTTTTCAAACAAGAAGATAACTTTCTTATGAAGCTATTTCGTAAATTTTGGTTTTAGAACCAATTGTTTTATAACTGTATTTTAGTTTTTTGTCCACTCACTTAGATCGTACAATGGTCTAACCCACACTCCTAGTTTTTTTGGTTTTATAGGTTTTCTCGGAGGACGAGCTCAGGAGGACGGATACTGATGCAGTCACTAGGGTATGGAGTCCACTAATTCAAGTCAGAAATAGTAAGAGTCCAGCCAGAGTTTGAGTTCAGTCAAGTTACGTGAAGTACAGTCCTGATAGTTGTATACTAGATATGTGTGTGAGAATTCATTTATAGAGTTATTGAGATAGTTGATATTTATACGTTCAGTCATATGTGAACTATTTTTGTACTATGTCTTGGTTTTGGGCATTGGTCCCATAAGAGAGGTTATATTTGAAAAGAATAACAATATTGTTCTATTAGGGTTGGTTCTCAGAGTGCCAATTCGGATTATATTTATGTCCGATTCTTAAATACGAACAATTCGTTTTTCCATAATATTACTTATTTAATGGTAGCACCTCTTGTCTTTTATACACATATTTGATCTAATTGCGATTAGATATCTTATTATGATTAGATTGAAACTAAATCTGATTTAGTGATATGTGTATATTAGACAAAGAACCTAGGATTTACAATGTAGTGCGCAGTTACGACGTAGTTTGTAATTGACATTGGGAAGCGTCACTATAAGTTGTCTATCCTTAAATAAAGTTCCTGGTCAAGATTTACTAACACGGGTCGGTTAGTAAAATCCGCTGAGACCAGTACATGTCGTATATTGTGACTTGGTCTGATGGTTTATCCCAATGAACCATGAGTCTCGGGAGACTCGTATAGACATGTAGGTGTTTATTTGATAAACACCAAACGACTCACTGAAGATTTCCTAATAGATGGTACACCAACGTCAATAGGAATCTTCTCGAGTTGAGTTAGCATAGTGGTCCTTTGACTTGAGATACCACTGTGGATATATGAGTTATCCTCCACACTTTGATGGCAGTCACTGTTGGACAATTATGACCCATAGCGTCACTATTTGTACAGATCATGGTGTTGTTGTACAAATTAACTATGTGACAAATGAGATTGCTCTCTTATCATTTGTGATTAGTTCACCTAGATGTATAAATGATAGGAGGTCCCTATGATTAGTTCCGGGATTGAGAATGATATGAGACAGTATCAGTCCACGAAGGTTGTGTTTGATACTCATGCAAATGTAATAGGAGGTTGTGTTTTTCCGATGGTACGGGAAACAGCTTCGCTCTGGATAGACCCCCTCAGAATTCCATTGGTAGTATGACTATGTATCTATGGAAGTCCTAAATCAGGGTAGGTGTATTTGGTCTTAACCTGAGACTTGCATCGCTAATACTTGCGACAATCAATATACTTTGGTTGCGGTCGTCCAGGGCTTTAACAGGATCTGTGTACGCGAATGCTGGGTATATTGAGAATCGTAGTGTGTTGGGTGTGATGTCAAGACGGAAGTGTCACTCCAGTCATATGGAGATGATGATCGCGCAGGGATACAGAACTGGTTCTTTATAAGGGTTGCAACCGTCGGGATAATATAACTTGGTCATGATTATCCGATATTAAAGAGACTAGTTGCTCGTCATCCGATATATGCTTCGTACGGGGCAACACTGTACCAGCCCCAGACCTTGCATGTGATCATCCGATACTGGACAGAAATACGCATTACCAAGTATACTATGCCTGATATAGATCCTTTATTCCTGTAAGGATATTTCTGGAGAATTGGGAAGGCATGGCGCTTTGCTAGAAGCCAACCTTGTCTTGTAAATCGGTATAAACGTAGTACGAGGTACTTACGTGTTCAGATAGTCCGACGACCGAATTTACTGCCAACATATCCGGGGATCTCATGGGTCGCTTCCCAAAGATTCACCGATGATGTATGACTCGCACTTTAATTAATCTGGGATTAATAAGATGAGAGAGAAAATTTATCTGGGATTAATTGCGGAGATATTTTATCTGGGAAAAAATATCATTTAAAGAGAACGATTAATTTGGAATTAATCGGTAAATTAATATATTCGATATATTAAACAAAATTAGATTTTGACGTGGAATTAAAATTAGATTTTAATTCGGGTGAACGAATTAATTCGTTAGCGACGTGAATAGTGACTTCGCTAGGCGTAACCATTTAATTACGACGCAACGGAAAATTCGTTAATTTGGAATTAGCGAACCTAAGGCCGAGATTATTTGCGAGTGCATTCGCATTTCGAATTCGAGTGCGGCACGCAAGTCAAATTAAGCGTCAAATCGATAGTCGCATCAAGCGTCAAATCACTTGTCACTTTGAGTGATGTGACTTGACAACTTGATTGATTGAGTGATATGTGTGGTTGGCATTTAAAGCTTTAAAAGTTTGACTTTTTAAAAGCAAAATGTTTGGTATATGTTTAAGAAATAAAATACCAAAATAATTAACACATTTCATCATCTCTCCTCTCTTTTCCTCTTCTCTCCTCACGCCATTTCTTTATTTTTCTGGTTCTGTGAACTGCCGAGAGATGGAAGGAAAAAGGGAAGCAAGTGCTTGGTTTTTGTGGCAAAAATCCGGAGAGCTAGCACTACGACAGACATGCGAAGGTGATAGGTGTTGGATAACATGACCCATAGCGTCACTATTTGTACAGATCATAGTGTTGTTGTACAAATTAACTATGTGACAAGGAAATTGTACTCTCATCATTTGTGATTAGATCACCTTAGATATATAAATGAAGAGAGGTCCCTATGATTAGTTCCTGGATTGAGATGATATGAGACAGTATCAGTCCACGAAGGATTAATCATTAAATATCCCTAGCCGGAGTATTATCGAGACTGGACATCGATAATGCGGAATAGGCTAGTATTGCACTTGTGCGCGTTGTGAGGGCACAACGGCATAGTTCTCATATATTTGGGTATTGGATACTCATGCAAGTGCGATAGGAGGTTGTGTTTCACCGATGGTACGGGAAACAGCTTCGCTCTGGATAGACCCCTCGGAATCCCATTGGTATTATGACTATGTGTCTATGGGAGTCCGACATCAGGGTAGGTGTGTATGGTCTTAACCTGAGACTTGCACCGCTAATGCTTACGACAATCAGTATACTTTTGTTGAGGTCGTCTAGGACTCTAACCGGTTCTGTGTACGCCGATGCTGGGTATATTGAGAATCGTAGAGTGTTGGGTGTGATGTCAAGACGGAAGTATCACTCCAGTCATAGTGGAGATGATGTCACGCAGGATACGGTATTAGTGCTCTTAAGTGCTGGCCGGCCATCGGGATATTATGACAAGGTCATGTATATCCGATTATAGAGACTAGTTACCAGACATCCGATATGTGCTTCGGACGGGGCAGACACTTATCCAGCCCCAGCCCTAGCACGTGACTATCCGATACTGGGCAGATATACACGATACTTGGTATACTACGCTTGATATAGATCTTAAATATTCTTAGAGAATATTACCGGAGAATTGGATAGACTTCGTGCTTTGCTAGAAGCCGATCTTGTCTCGTAAATCGGTAGAACGTAGTACTTGGTACGTACGTGATTCAGATATTCCGACGACCGTATTTACTGTCGAATTATCCGGGGATCTCATGGGTCGCTTCCCGATAATGCACCGATGACGCATAACTCGCACTCATTAATAATCTGGGATTATATAGAAGAAAGAGAAAATTAATCTAGGATTAATTACGGAGATATCTTATCTAGGATAAAATATCGTCTAGAGAGAGATAACGATTAATTTGGAATTAATCGGTAAATTTATATATTCGATATATTAAACGAAATTAGATTTCGACGCGGAATTAAAATTGGATTTTAATTCGGGCGAACGAATTAATTTAGAATTAATTCGTTAGCGACGTGAATAGTGAATTCGCTAGGCGTAATCATTTAATTACGACGCGACGGAAAACTCGCTAATTGGGAATTAGCGAACCCGAGCCCGAGTGTGATTGCGAGCGCATTCGTATTTCGAATTCGAGTGCGGCAACGCAAGTCACATCAAGCGTCAAATCATTCGTCACATCAAGCGTCAAATCAAATGTCACTTTTAGTGATGTGATTGATTGATGTGATTGATTGATTGATAGACACACACATCACTTTATTAAAGTAAAATGAATAGTTGATGTGTGTGGTTGGAATATGTGTTGGTGTTGAGCAAGCCATTACCATTTTACTTTATTTGATAAATAAAAATGGTAAATGCTTATTATTTTTGGAAAAATATAGAAAGCATTTTGGTAATTCATTTATCAAGTCACCATAACACTTCTCCTCTTTTTTTCTCCATCCATACACGCCAAGGGGCTGTTTTTTTCTCTTCTGCACAGCTCACAGGCGTGAGCAATAGGGGAGCAATGAGTGAGTTTTTGTGGCAAAAACTCAAGTGCTAGCACACTTACGAGAGTTGCGAAGGTGTTAGGGAAGTCTCCATGAGGCGGGATCCATTCGTGAAGTTTGGAGCTTCAAAATTGGATCCAAAACTGCCCAACCAGTGAGCAAAATCTGCACTAGTGGGCGTGAACAAGGCAGTGGAGTTTTGGCTTCATTCGTCTTCAAATCGTCTCAACCGATCGATGTGAGTATTCCGCAACTTCGTCGATATGTATTCGCAATGTTTTCATGCTTATAATCGATCCGGGACCTTAATAGAAACCAACAATAGGGAAGTCCACCCATGAGCCGGGTGATCAAAACCGAAACCAGTGAGCTGTGACAGTGCTCACTGCCGATCAGTCCAATGGGCAAAAGTTCGAGTTTTGTTCGTTGCTGCGTCGCTCAACCGATCGATGTGAGTATTCCGCAACTCCCTCGAATGTATTCACTTATGTTTCATGCTTGTTTATTGATCTTGGGATGCTTAGATCTCCAACAATGGTATCAAGAGCATGGTTAAAAGCATGAAAAAGTTTAGGGTTAAAATTTGGGTAAATTGATTTTGAGCATGTTTAAATGAAATTGGATGATTTTGTATGCTTAATTGATGTTGAATTGAAGATTGATTGGATCAATTTCAAGAAAATTAGATTGGATAATTTTTCCCCAAATTGTTGAGGCTTGGCCGAATGTGGTGCCCTAAATGTTGTCTTGGAATTTTGATTTTGATCATTGGATGTGTTGGAAATCATTCGGGAATATGATTTAATGTCGATTGTGGAATTTAATTGGATTGAAACCGAATCGGACAAAATTCCCCAAATTGCCGAGAGCATAAGAGCATGTAATTTGGTTTGATTTTTTTAAATTATGTTGGACATGATTTAATGATGAATGGCATGATTAACTAGTGCTAATTGATGTTTTAGAAATGTTAATTGGGTAATTAATTATGTTATACACTTTAGTGTAATTAAATTTGGAAATTGGATTTTAATATTGGGCTTTAAAATTGGATTTGGGCTTTTAAAGTTGTTATTGGTTTATTGGGCTTGGTTGTACCAAGTTAGGATTAGGCCAAATGGATTGGATCCAATTGGGCCCAAAACCGCATCCATAAAGCCCATATACGACTAATGGACCTTTAAAGTTTAATTGGGCCTAATGGGCCAAAATTGATTTCTAGGCTTATGGGGTAACTCCCGGATTGGACTTTGGTTATTGGGTTCGACCCGAGTTGACCAAAAGTCCACGCCTTAAGAAATTAATTAAAAGCCCATTGGACTTTAATTAAATTGACGTTGGACGTAAACGGGCTTTGAGACCCGTAACGATTAATTTGGAATTTAAGTCGTAAAAGGTTTATTAATAAAGTGTAGTATTTAATTTTGAATTAAATAGTGAATTAGAATTAAATACAAATTGAATTGGATTTAATTGTGTAGTTTAATTTAATTCGAGAATTCATACTTTGAGTACTTATTCGCAAAACGAGTTTGACTCGAGCAAAATCAAATCGTTGTTTGAACATTGATGGTCACTAATTATCAGATTAATTAATTGATTAGATTGATTGATAGCATGTTTGTGTGAATACATGGTTGTGATGTATGAATAATGTATATCAGATGGATATTAGATGGGTGGGACAATTTTAGAAATTGTTGTAATAAATTAAATTTATTAATTGGACCTCCGTGTCCAGCCTTATACCTCCATATTCTTTGTATTCTCTTATCACCTATTCCCCTCAATGTAAATGAGGTTTCTTTAGAAGTGTAGTGTAACAGGTAGAAGAAATATTTGTGCTAGCGGGAGAGAGAAATAGACAGATTTGATCTAGGATCGATGTGTAAAGTATCAATCCGCATATCATTATTACTTTTTCATATGTGCTTCATTATGTGTTTAGAATGCATGTTTAAGGGTGTATGATGATGAGACCTTAACAAAGATAATAAATTGGTTACCAATTTGCACTCGAAAAACCCTCGCAAAATATTAAGCGTCTTTCCTTCCATTGAGTGATTTTCACTCAAGATCCGAGACTGGCATTGGCTTGTTGGCCAAAGTCAAGGCCTTTGTCCATCGAGGATGTGTTTGAATCACGAGAGCTTTGTTCCATGTCAGTGTCTTGTCCAAGTTGTGGTTTGTTGGCCAAAGTCAAGACCACTTCATGTCTATCAACATTGATTACGAAGCTTTCTATGGTCAATGGGTCGCGCTTGACTGGGATCACTAGGTTTGTTGTGCCAAAGCCAAGGCTTAGTTGATTCAGAGGAAAAAGGTTAGGTAATACATTGGATGTATTGGCATATATAAGATATATGTTTCGGACTTGGATGTCCCCTACCAGATCTAGGAATTGGATTGGATCCAATCGATCTTAAAGATCTACCTAGTTAATTATCATACAATTTGTTGGCCAAAGTCAAGATTGTGTGATATTTAACGGGATCCTAGCCCACTAGGAAACACGGTTTCCCGAGTACTCGACAGAGGGTTAGAGGCTTGCCGAAAAATAGTGGGAGGCAAGAATTGAATTTGCAATATTCGTTCAATACTCGCCATACGCGCTCAAACAAATATCATTCGTCAATAAATTAAATGTTAGTTGGACTAATATTTAAATTGTTGTTTTAATAAATAGTTGGACTATATTCAAACTATTCATTTATATTTGATTTTATAATTGGATTATAGTAATCATATAATTGATTTTAATCTATTAAATTATAGTTGATTAAATAGTTGGACTATTGTAATCATTATAATAAATAGTAATGTAGGCATTGCATTTTTGCATGTGAAACCCGATGATGAGTCTCAGTTGGAGGCACTACATTTTTAGTTAAGGATATTGCGGGAAACGGACGTCGGAAGGGGAAATTCGGAATAAGTATGTCGTCAAGTTCATTTCACAAGTTCACTGTTTTTGTTCGTGCTGCGTTCGTTACCACGTTCGAACGTCAAACAGATTGCGGACGTTCGTGCAGCGTTCGAAGGGGAGTTCGAACGGAGTCGGTATTTCTAGTTTTGCTGCTAGGCCCACACGCCCAAGGCCCTTAAATTACACCCAAATTAAATCAAATATTAATTAAATTAACATTGAATTAAATAAAATAATTAAATCATTTACCAATTAAATAAAACATAAAATATAATCATACCTAATTTAGATAAATCAAATATATTAACTTCCTAACTAAGCAAAATCATATACTAAATTAAAAAGATGTCATGCCTAATTAAATCACTTATAACCAATTTAAAGATATTGACTTCCTAATCTAAACCAAATTGTCCCCTCAATCTTTGACTTTCCTTGCTCAACACAAAATCAAATCCCTTCCTTGTGAGACAAGGAGTAGCCCTAGCCATTCTCTTATAAACAACCCCTCACCAAGACATGACTCCCCTAGCTCATACATATAATTCTCACGCAAGTCACAACACAAAAAGCCCTAGCCACTCACGGCAATAGCAACAAGAAGAACACAAACAATTCTATTCATCTCCTCCACACATCACTGAAAATCTCCCCCATACAGTAGCCCTCCATCACCGAAAATATATCCCCAAACAACAACCCAAACACGTTCCAAACAGCTGTTAAAGTACCCCCAAACAGCAGCCCATTTCTGTTGGACAAAATGACCCATAGCGTCACTATTTGCACAGATCATTGTGTCGTTGTAGCAAATTAACTATGTGACAAGGAAATTGCACTCTCATAATTTGTGATTAGATCACCATAGATATATAAATGAAGAGAGGTCCCTATGATTAGTTCCTGGATTGAGAATGATATGAGACAGTATCAATCCCCGAAGGATTAATCATTAAATATCCCTAGCCGGAGTATTATCGAGACTGGACATCGATAATGCGGAATAGGCTAGTATTGCACTTGTGTGCGGTGTGAGGGCACAACGGCATAGTTCTCATATATATAAGTATTGGATACTTATGCAAGTGCGATGGAGGCTGTGTTTCACCGATGGTACGGGAAACAGCTTCGCTCTGGATAGACCCTTCGGAATCCCATTGGTATTATGACTATGTGTCTATGGGAGGCCGAAATCAAGGTAGGTGTGTATAGTCTTAACCTGAGACTTACATCGCTAATACTTATGACTAGCGAACCAGAGCTCGGGATTGTTTGCGAGCGCATTCACATTTCGAATTCGAGTGCGGCACGCAAGTCAAATCAAGCGTCAAATCGCAAATCACATCAAGCGTCAAATCACATGTCACTTTGAGTGATGTGACATTTGAGTGATTGATGTGAGTTGATTTGTATTGATTGACAATAATTTAATGCTTTGCTTTTGGAAAAAGATTTTGGTATATATGTTTTATTTATTTTTGGAAAATAAATCAATAAAAACCTATTACTTTTTCTTTTCCCTCATCTCTCTCCTCTGTACACGTTTTTGCTCATTTTTGAGCCAAAACTTCTTCATCTTCTCTCACGGTCTGACCGATTCTTCTCCTCAATTTTTCTGGTTTGACCGATCATAAAGGAGAAAGCAATGATCTTGTTACAAGATCTAGTGCTAGCACACTCTTGGAGGCATCCTAAAGTGATAGTGAAGTGAGTTCGTGAGCTTGGAAGCTTGAAGCTTGGAGCTTCAATGGTGTCTCCCATGGCCCGAACCTTGGAGAAGCCGAACCAGTCACCACCGTGCAGCCACTACACACGCGCAGCTCATGCCGAGCAAGGGAGAGCAGTTCACACTCCATCTTCGTTGCATCTCTACCGATCTATGTGAGTTTTTCCGCACCTCATTTGGTTGTATTCAACTCGTTTTTATGCTTATAAATGATCCTTGGGACTTGATTGAAACTCAACAATTCTCCCGAAAACAGCAGCAAAATCCTCTTAAAACAGTCCCAAAATCCTTAAAACAGTAACATAAAAACTGCACTTATAATCCTTAAAATAATCACACAAAAACTTGCACTTAAAACCCCAAAAAAACACTCGAAACAGTCCGTTGAAACGTCAAAATAGTGACCTGAACAGTGAGCAGAAAATACAGAGGAAAACAACAGTAAAACGGAGGTCAAACAGCAAGCAAAGCAGCAAAACAGTGAGCCAAGACGCTAAACCAGTGAACCGGAGAAATAGAGGAGCTTACCCTTCCGATCTCGCGAAACGCAAGTCGAAAGTCATCAAAAAAGGTTAAACCTGAGGGTATTTCCACAATCGTTTTCTGTTTTATTTTTATTATCATGAGTATTGTTGCATGATTGTTGTGTCAAAATGCATGTTGTGGCCCTTGAGTAGATAAATATGCATGTATCATGAAATATTGTATGTTGGGACTTGGAATAAAATAAAAGATGTGTCAACTCTCGCGGTATATCGATGGAAAACCGGACATAAATTTCATATCCAATTCCGAATGGACGGTAGTATGATCTGTACTCGGGATACAACTCTACGTACCGCTTGAGTAAACGGCACACCTCTTATTATGTTGCTTTGATTTATTATTTCGCCATTTGGATTATGCTGTTACTTGTTTATCCATGACGCAATCGAGTGCATGGGCTTAATAAGTCGGATTAAAGGTCCCCTATTTGGAGGGGTTAAAAATCATTTACCACGATGTTTTGCCGCGCCGGTTGATGTGTGTTCGATGGATGTAAGATATTTTCAATCGGCATACTAAGTTTGATG
>SKCR01048571.1:0-69564 GCA_019454045.1 Zanthoxylum bungeanum
AATCTTTGGATGATGAGATGTATTTGAAAGGCCGTACAAGAAGGTAAAAGTTAAGTTTTGGGGATCATTCCAAAAACTTTGGCAGACGAAAACCACATTGAAAAATCAAATGGAGAAGAATACATTGTGTCAGGTATGTCTGAATGTTGGTTTCCTCTAAGGGTCCCAATATCATTTATCAAGCATGAAACAAGTGTAAATACAATCATAGGAGGTGTGGAATAACTCACAATGATCGATAGAGATGCTACGAAGAACAAAAACGAACTTCAACTTTCTGGCTTCTCCAAGCTCGGCAGTGGGCTGCTCGGTTTGGGGACTGCTCGACAGTGGCTTGTCTTCCTCCTCCAAGAATCGGCCATGGATGTCCTTTGAAGCTCCAAGCTTTCTGACAAACTTCCATGCTCACGAACTCACTGCCTTATCACCTTGGTATGCCTCATATGGTGTGCTAGCACTTTAGATCTTGCAACAAAATCATTTGCTTCTCCATTGTTGCTCGGTCAAACCAGAAAACAGATGAGAAGAGGCGTGAGAGAGAAGAAGAAGTTTTGGCTCCAAAACCTTGTGAAACCGTGAAGCATGAGAGAGAGAAGAAAAAGAAAAATGTATTAGGTTTTATATTTCCAAAAATTATAAACCATTTACTTTTTCAATTTCAAAAAGCAAAACATTTAATGCTTTCTTTCTTCTCACATCAACTCACATCAATCTATCAAATGTCACATCATTCAAAGTGACATGTGATTTGACGCTTGATGTGACTTACGATTTGACGCTTGAATTGACTTGTGTGCCGCACTCGAATTCGAAATGCGAATGCGCTCGCAAATAATCTCGGGCTCGGGTTCGCTAATTCCAAATTAACGAATTTTCCGTTGCGTCGTAATTAAACGATTACGCCTAGCGAAATCACTATTCACATCACTAACGAATTAATTCTAAATTAATTCGTTCGCCCGAATTAAAATCTAATTTTAATTCCAAGTCGAAATCCAATTTCGTTTATATATCAAATATATTATTTTAATCGATTAATTCCAAATTAATCGTTCTCTCTCTTTAATGATATTTTATCCCAGATAAAATATCTCCGCAATTAATCCCAGATTAATTTTCTCTCTTTAAATTAATCCCAGATTAATTAAAGTGCGAGTCATACGTCATCGGTGAATCTTCGGGAAGCGACCCATGAGATCCCTGGATATGTTGGTAGTAAATTCGGTCGTCGGACTATCCGAACACGTAAGTACCTCGTACTACGTTTATACCGATTTACAATACAAGGTTGGCCTCTAGCAAAGTGCCATGCCTACCCAATTCTCCGGAAATATCCTTACAGGAATAAAGGATCTGTATCAGGCGTAGTATACGTAGTATTGCGTATTTCTATCCAGTATCAGATGATCACGTGCTAGGCCTGGGGCTGGAATTGTGTCTGCCCCATACGATTGTCTGGTAACTAGTCTCTATATCGGATAAATATGACCTAGTCATATTATCCCGATGACTGCAGTACTTAAGAGAACCAGTACCGTATCCTACATGACCAACATCTCCATATGACTGGAGTGACACTTCCGTCTTGACATCACAGACAACACACAACGATTCTCAATATACCCAACATTGGCGTACACAGAACCGGTTAAAGCCCAGGACGACCGCAACCAAAGTATCTTGATTGTCGCAAGTATTAGCAGTGCAAGTCTCAGGTTAAGACCAAATACACCTACCCTGATTTCGGACTTCCATAGACACATAGTCATACTACCAATGGATTTCCGAGGGGGTCTATCCAGAGCGAAGCTGTTTCCCGTACCATCGGTAAAACACAACCTCCTATTACACTTGCTTGAGTATTCTATACCCAAATATATGAGAACTATGTCGTTGTGCCCTCACAACGCGCACAAGTGTAATACTAGTCTTTTACGTACCAATCTCGATAATACTCTGACTAGGGATATTTAATGATTTATCCTTCGTGGACTGATACTGTCTCATATCATTCACCGTCCAGGAACAAATCATAGGGACCTCTCATCAGTTATACATCTAGGTGATCTAATCACAAATGATAAGAGTGCAATCTCCTTTGTCACATAGTTAATTTGTACAACAATACCATGATCTGTACAAATAGTGAAGCTATGGGTCATAATTGTCCAACAACATCTCCCACTTGGCCTATATCCAGTCACTCGAGTGTTTTTACAACCCGAACTATGTACGGTTGGCTCAAATTGCTGAGAAATGCTTTCGTCAGTGGATTTGCATGACTATCGTCTGATGCGATTTATTCGATCATCACATCGCCACGATGTATGATCCGAATGAATCAGATGATTACTGAAGTATGTATCTGGATCGTTGATGAGACCATTAATTCTTTAGCCTGTGCTCGAGCCTAGCTCAGCTGCTAACAGAATTATATCTAATCTAATTATATTTGTTTATCGATTTCTCGGAGAGTTTTCGAAAGCCAAGCTTTCGCCGATAGTTATTTTATGGGAATATCATTTCCAAGAAATGACATATTATCATTATTTATAGGATATTATTGTCAGTGCGCTCCCACTAACCCCCTTATATACACAAGAATCTTTTCGTTTTTGAATTAAATCATACTCCATTATGATTACATCAAAATGATAATTCCAAGAACTCAATGCTTGCTTCAATCCAAACATGGATCGAATAACCTGCAAACCTCGTTTGCTAGTTTTAGTACGAAAAAACCGACAGGATGTTGTAAACATCCTCCTAAAGGTTTCCGTTTAAGGAAAACGATTTTCCCGTTAAGCTGTCATATTTCACTAATGAAACATGCAGCATTAGCAAGCATTATCCAAATGGATTCACCGTGGCAACTGGTAAAAGGTTGAATCGTAATCAACACAATGTTGATGACGATACCTTTCCGCTACAAGCCTAGCTTAGTACGTTGGTATGTTGCCGTCCATGTACGTCTTCCTTGAAGACTTATAAAGTACCAATAGGTACAATGCCTTGCGGTACATCAACTAGTATCCAAACTGGTTGATATACATGGAATCCATTTCGGATTCATGACACTTTGCCATGATAGGGAGTCGATGCCTTGTATCACTTCCTCATACGTAGTCAGTTGGTATACCTCAATAAGATAAACATCTTTATGAGGTGAGATCAGAACCCATACCCCAGGTTGTTTTCTGACTCTCTCCGACCTACGCGGTTCTTGTGTATTCGAAGATTAATGGTAATAGTTTCATCCTTGATACTATTTATGTTCCATTAAGGAATAGGTGCCTTGAATAGTATTACTCCGATTTTTCATCGAGTTGTACTATCCTCCCTCTTACCACTGCATATCGGTATTCCTCTTAGGAAAACCACATGGCGAGCGACAATCTAATTGTTCTCATGTGAGTTGTATAAGTACAATACTTATGGTATCCCTATGATAACCTACAATTGGCACTTATCCATTTGGGTTTTAGTTTGGTATCATCCAAACATATGCCTAGCATTCCCAAATTTAACAGGAATGTGAAACCCGCTTTCTTTCCCGTTCATATCTAATATGAAATCTGTCAAACAGATTATAATGGAACCTTATTCTAAAGAAGTTTTGCACTGTTAAAGCGTATCCGTTGAAGGAAATGGTAGCTCAGAGCGACTCATGATTAACCTTATCATGTTCAACAAAATTTGTTACTCAATTCGGACACATCGTCACTTTGACGTGTTCCGGGAGGAGTCCTCATTTGAAAGAATACTTTACTCTTTCAAGTATATTAGAAACTCATTGCTTAAGTATTTTCCATTACGGTCTAACCGTGACGGTTTAATACTTTAGCCGATCTGTTTGTCTATTTCGTGTTGAAACTCTAAAAGTTTCCGATTTGTGTTCTTCAAAAGAAACACATAACCATAACGCGATGCCACATCCGTGAAGGTCACGTAATATTCATATCCACCTCTAGCCTAGCTAGATATGGGCCCACTTGCTTCACTTTAAACTAGGGCTAACAGATCGGTGGCATTAACACTTTTACCAAGTAAATGTGTTATAGGCACATTGCCCAATAAACTAGACTCGTAGACTTTATTTGATTGGAATCAAAACAGTCATAGTACCCACTCTTCAAAAGTGCGGATATACGAGTCTTGTTTAATTGTGTCCCCGACAACAATGCCACAATTAGTTTCATCTGATCAAATCAGTTTGTCATGTTATATGTTCGAGATTTATTTATATTCAAAATATAAATTCTGTTATTCACATCTAATGTGTTTATCTCAATATCATCTTTATATAATAAAACACTTTAGTGTTCCAGAAATTTAAAGGTTCACCCCCAGCGGGTTATACACTAATATAAAGATAATGTTTCTAGTCAAACTAGTTACATTATAACAGTTTCCTAATTTAGATACACACCCGAGGGTAGTTCCTAAAATTAGGTTTCTACGGTTAAAACAGCGAATTTTGTCCCGTATCCAATTCGCAGATTAATGTCTATTGAAGTCAGTATCCCGTTCATAACAGATTCTGAACATCAATATATATATGTACCACACTAAGTATTTAAAATCCAATTTTAATATTAGTAGTGAACATAATTATGACAAACATATTTGAAGTCAGAGCCTTGCTCATCTTCAATTCCTTCATGTCTGCATGTTCAAACGACAGTCTTGCTTCCACGATCCCGTTTGCCACAATTAAGGCAGACATTTTGGGATATGTCCTTTATCTTCCTAGAAGATTATAATGATATTGCATTTGCCCTTTTCAACATCCCAGTAGCATTTGGCCAAGCCTCGGGTTTCTAGAATATCGAAGTAAGGTGCGCCTTGCACTACTTGCCTAATTGCAAAGTTTGACTTTGATCTCCTTGAGAATAGTCATTAACTCTCCAAGAGTTATCAATTGCAATTTTAGTACTTCTAAAATCTAAAGATAGATTTTATGAAGATCCTTCAATTTCGTCACCATACTTTTAAGGATCTAATCCTTAGTTCTGATTCAGAAATTCAGGAGTCTACTACGACAAGCTTAATGGATTAAGCACTTAAGTTATCATTACATAAATCTTCCAAAGATTATGCTCTACTATTTGCTTAACTCCGGGCTTAGGCTTAATATATTATTTTATCAAATAAAATAACTTATTATTTTTCCAGGACCATCCTGAAATAATTCCCAATTTGAAAAATTATAGTCGTTTAAATACATTTTCACCCAGGATTATGTTTTAAACACTAATTTTTCATTTATCTTGATTCTAATAGTCCAGCTATTTAATCAACGATTTGTGGTACTATTTATTATAATGATTATTATAGTCCAACTATATAATCAAATATAATTTAAATTAATTAACCTCAATTACATAGATTACTATAATCCAATTATAAAATCAACTTTAAATTGAAATTAATTAATTCAAATATATTGATTACTATAATCCAATTATATAATCAACTATAATACAGTCCAACTGCTTTAATTAAAACAACAATTAAATATTAGTCCAACTAACATTTAATTTATATGACGAATGATATTTGAATGAGCGCGTATGGCAAGTAATTAAACGAGTATTGCAAATTCAATTCTTGCCTCCCACTATTTTTCGACGAGCCTCTAACCCTCTGTCGAGTACTCGGGAAACCGCGTTTCCTAGTGGGCTAGGACCCCGTTAAATATCACACAATCTTGACTTTGGCCAACAAATTGTCTGATAATTAACTAGGTAGATCTATAAGATCGATTGGATCCAATCCATTTCCTAGATCCGGTAGGGAGACATCCAAGTCCGAAACATATATCTTATATATGCCAATACATCCAATGTATTACCTAACCTTTTTCCTCTGAATCAACTAAGCCTTGGCTTTGGCACAACAAACTTAGTGATCCCAGTCAAGCGCGACCCATTGACGATGGAAAGCTTCGTAATCAATGTCGATGGACAAGAAGTGGTCTTGACTTTGGCCAACAAACCACAACTTGGACAAGACACTGATATGGAACAAAGCCTTCGTGATTCAAACACACCCTCGACGGACAAAGGCCTTGACTTTGGCCAACAAACCAATGCCGTCTTAGATCTTGAGTAAGAATCACTAAATGGATGGAAAAACGCTTAATATTATTTGAGAGTTTTTTGCGTACAAATTGGCAACCAATTTATTATCTTTGTTAAGGTCTCATCATCATACACCCTTAAACATGCATTCTAAACACATAATAAAGCGCATATGAATAAAGTAATAATGATATGCTGATGGATACTTTACACATTGATCCTAGATCAAATCTCTCACTTTCTCTCTCCCGCTAGCACATGTATTACTTCTACCCGTTACACTACACTTCTAAAGAAACCTCATTTACATTGAGGGGAATAGGTGAGAAGAGAATACAAAGAATGAGGAGGTAATAAGGCTGGACACGCAGGTCCAATTAATAAATCAAATTTATTACAATTTCCAAAATTGCCCCACCCTTCTAATATCCATCTGATATACATTATTCATGCATCGCAACCATGTATTCATACAAGCATGTTATCAATCAATCTAATCAAATTAATTAATCTGATAATTAGTGATCATCCAATGTTCAAACAACGATTTGATTTTCCTCGAGTCAAACTCGTTTTGTGAATAAATACTCAAAGTACGAATTCTCGAATTAATTAAACTACATCATTAAATCCAATTCAATTTGTATTTAATTCTAATTAACTATTTAATTCCAAATTAAATACTACACTTTAATTACGAACCTTTACGACTTAAATTCCAAATTTAATCGCTACGGGTCTCAAAGCCTGATAAACGTCCAACGTCAATTCAATTAAAGTCCAATGGGCTTTTAATTAATTTCTTGAGGCGTGGACTTTTGGTCAACTCGGGTCAAACCGAATAACCAAAATCCAATCCGGGAGTTACCCCATAAGTCCAGAAATCAATTTAGGCCCATTAGTCCCAATTAAACTTTAAAGGTTCATTAAGTCACATTTGGGCTTTATAGATGCAGTTTTGGGCCTAATTGGATCCAACCAACTTTGCCTAAACTCAACTTTGTACTACAAAGCCCAATAAACCCAATAACAACTTAACAAGCCCAAATCCAATTTTAAGCCCAATTAATTAAAATACAAAAATTCCAAATTTCACATTCTAATTAACCAAAGTGTATAGCATTATTAATTACCCAAATCAATATTTCCAAAACACCAAATTTGTACAATTAATCATGCTTATCATTAACAAAACATATCCAACACATTTTGATCAAAATCAAACCCAATTAACATGCATATATGTCTCGGCCAAAGGGGAAAATCATGCCCAAATCAAATTCAATCCAATTAAATTAAATTCAACATTAATTCAACATCCCCAAATGATTTCCAACATATCCAATGATCAAAAATCAAAAATCCAAGACAATATAGGGTTCATGTATTTTCGGCCAACACAAGCAAAATTGGGGAAAATTGTTCCAAACACTTTTTCATCAAATTGATCCAATCAATCATCAATTCAACAACATTTAAGCATACTAATTCATCCAATTTCATTAAATCATGTCCAAATTCGTTTTGCCCAATTTTAACCCTAAAATCAATTTCATGCTTTCAAAGGCTCAAGATACCATTTTTGGGTTCCTCTAAGGGTCCCAAGATCATTTATCAAGCATGAAACAAGTGTAAATACAATCATAGGAGGTGCGAAATAACTCACAATGATCGGTAGAGATGCTACGAAGAACAAAAACGAACTTCAACTTTCTGCCTTCTCCAAGCTCGGCAGTGGGCTGCTAGGTGTGGGGACTGATCGGCAGTGGCTTGTCTTCCTCCTCCAAGAATCGGCCATGGATGTCCTTTGAAGCTCCAAGCTTTGTGACAAACTTCCATACTCACTGCCATATCACCCTGGTATGCCTCATATGGTGTGCTAGCACTTTAGATCTTGTAATAAAATCATTTGCTTCTCCATTGTTGCTCGGTCAAACAAGAAAACAGAGGAGAAGAGGCGTGAGAGAGAAGAAGAAGTTTTAGCTCCAGAACCTTGTGAAACCGTGAAGCATGAGAGAGAGAGGAAAAAGAAAAATTTATTAGGTTTTTATATTTTCCAAAAATTAATAAACCATTTACTTTTTCAATTTCAAAAAGCAAAGCATTTAATGCTTTCTTTCTTCTCACATCAACTCACATCAATCTATCAAATGTCACATCACTCAAAGTGACATGTGATTTGACGCTTGATGTGACTTACGATTTGATGCTTGAATTGACTTACGTGCCGCACTCGAATTCGAAATGTGAATGCACTCGCAAATAATCTCGGGCTCGTGTTCGCTAATTCCAAATTAATGAATTTTCCGTTGCGTCGTAATTAAACGATTACGCCTAGCGAAATCACTATTCATGTCGCTAATGAATTAATTCTAAATTAATTCGTTCGCCTGAATTAAAATCTAATTTTAATTCCCCGTCAAAATCAAATTTCGTTTAATATATCAAATATATTATTTTATCGATTAATTCCAAATTAATCGTTCTCTCTCTTTTATGATATTTTATCCCAGATAAAATATCTCCGCAATTAATCCCAGATTAATTTTCTCTCTCTTTAAATTAATCCCAGATTAATTAAAGTGTGAGTCATACGTCATCAGTGAATCTTCGGGAAGCGACCCATGAGATCCCCCGGATATGTTGGCAGTAAATTCGGTCGTCGGACTATCCGAACAGGTAAGTACCTCGTACTACGTTTATACCGATTTACAAGTCAAGGTTGGCCTCTAGCAAAGCGCCATGCCTACCCAATTCTCCGGAAATATCCTTATAGGAATAAAGGATCCGTATCAGACGTAGTATTGCGTATTTCTATCCAGTATCAGATGATCATGTGCTAGGCCTGGGGCTGAAATTGTGTCTGCCCCGTACGAAGCACATGTCGGATGTCTGGTAACTAGTCTCTATATCGGATAACTATGACCTAGTCATATTATCCCGATGACTGCAGTACTTAAGAGAACCAGTACCGTATCCTACGTGACCATCATCTCCATATGACTGGAGTGACACTTCCGTCTTGACATCACACCCAACACACTACGATTCTCATTATACCCAGCATTGGCGTACACAGATCGGTTAAAGCCCTGGACGACCGCAACCAAAGTATATTGATTGTCGCAAGTATTAGCGGTGCAAGTCTCAGGTTAAGACCAAATACACCTACCCTGATTTCGGACTTCCATAGACACATAGTCATACTACCAATGGAATTCCGAGGGGGTTTATCCAGAGCGAAGCTGTTTCCCATACCATCGGTAAAACACAACCTCATATTACACTTGCATGAGTATCATATACCCAAATATATGAGAACTATATCGTTGTGCCCTCACAACGCGCACAAGTGTAATACTAGTCTTTTACGTATTTATCGATGTCCAATCTCGATAATACTCTGACTAGGGATATTTAATGATTTATCCTTCTTGGACTGATACTGTCTCATATCATTCTCCGTCCAGGAAAAAATCATAGGGACCTCTCATCATTTATACATCTAGGTGATCTAATCACAAATGATAAGAGTGCAATCTCCTTTGTCACATAGTTAATTTGTACAACAATACCATGATCTGTATAAATAGTGGCGCTATGGGTCATAATTGTCTAACACTGAAAGAATTACTGAAATGATTAATCATGGTGACACTTTTATTGCTTTACAATGTGGGCTAGGTACGTTGGAAGAAATTTTCACAGTTGCGTCATGGGAGAATTTGAGCATTCACCAAAAACCCATTGGACTACTTAATGTCGATAACTTGTTCGATTTTCTTTTTGTATTTCTTGAGGATTCAAAAATACTCGAGCTCATTTCAAAACTAGTAAAAGATATCGTCCTAACTGCAAGAAAAGCTGATGAATTAATTGACCAACTTTTAGCTTATGAACCAAAAATCGGTCAAATTCTTTCCAAGTTGAACTGGTCTGATAACGATCGTGGCAAGAAGCGTAGAGTGGACTTGAATCTTAATCTATAACTTTTTTCTTTTAAATAGTTGTAGATTCAATTTTTGAATCAACACTAACCATGTGATGTCTTCTAAGCTTTACCTCTTCTTATTCAGACATTAGGAACAATGTCCCAATTTGGTTGGGGGAATGGATAGTTGATTATGTTTGGGTTGGTGCTCAGAGCGCCAATTTCTTTTGTATTTCCATGTAAATACTTATGTAAATATTTTATTAGGAATAAAATAAATAGTTTCTACTATATATCATCTCTTTATATATGGTAAAGACGTAATTGACCTTAGAATGATTAGTTATGATACAGTTGCAAAAGCGTTGCAATTGACATTGAGTTGTATCATAACATTATCGTTTCTTAGGTTTACATTACTTGGTTAATAAGTAAACCCGCTGAGATTGGTACATGTCGTATATTGGAATCTTGGATTTCAATGGTTGATTTTCAATGAAATATCAGTCTCGGAGACTCGTATAGACATGCATGTGTTTATAACGGATAAATATTGAACGACTCACTGAAGATTCTTAATGGGTGCTACACCAATGTCAGTAAGAATACCTCGAGTTAAGTAGTATAGTGATTCTTTTACTTGAGATACCACTATGGATGTATGAGATATCCTCCATACTTTGATGGTAGTCACGTCACCGACCTATTAAGGTCAGACCTTCGCCTGTTCGTTGGGTGTGGACTGATCCTCAGGATATCATGTGTATGTCAAGATAGAATCCGTCAGCTCTATGTACAGAGCATATGTATTCAATATAAAATTAACAATTTGTTAAATCCATTGGCTGGTACACTGTAGAAGTGAGTTCTAAATGTTATTAAGAGATTGCTAATAGAAATGTCGACATGATTATATCTATAGAGATTTGACATTTATAACTATATCTCTGGAATAATCCGGATACATGTGACAAAGGGATTATACATATGCAATGACCGACCTATATGGTTTAATGAGTTTATCTTTGTTTCTCATAATTTATATGTGGCTAGATTATGGACACGAAATTGGATTGCGTGGCGGATATATCTGAACCTAGAGAGTCTCACTAATGAAATATACTCACAGAGCACTATGGCAACTTTTATGAATAATATTGATTATTTATAAATCGTTTAACAGGTTAAACGAAAGATACATGCAAATGGACCTTATGGTTATTTCCTAATTAATGTGTATTTATATTTAATGTATGATTTTATTAAATACATTTTAATTAAATGTGAAATTATGATATTTGACATTTATCATTAATATATATTTAAATTATTTAAAGTAAATAAATACATATATTTACGAAATATCTACCATTATGATAAAGTTAGGTGTAAATGTTTGACTTTACATTAAAGAAATAGTTGTCAAATTGGATTTGACTTCTTTATTTTTTGTTTGAAAAATGAAAATATATTGTTTTCTTTTTCTAATGCCAAATTCGGCCAACCCTAATCATATATAAAGCTTTTATTTTTTCATTTGCTACACACACAAAGTGTTGAGCATCCAAATTTACAAAAAGAGTTGAGAGGACAAAATGAAGGTTTAAGAAAGCACTTGAAGAAAACTTCAAGTAAAGTAAGTTTTTTTATACTTTGCTTAAACTAGAAAATTATTTCTATTGTTCTTAGCTACAACATGTGTTGCTTGGAATTTTTCTACTTTCTTGGTTTTGTAATGAGCGTGTTGGAATTTTAATGAAAGATGTATGCATGTATGTTTATCAAAGTATGCTTATTAATGGTTAATAAGAACACTTTTGACCATTTGATGATCTTGTTGCCAGTCTAGAGTTGTTTGGCCACTCATTGATGACCTAGAATTGTTTTTGATTTGTTTCAAAGTGGTGAGACTTGTTTGGTGTTGTACATATTAGATTAAAGTGTTGGATTTGGTTAATTTTGTTAATTTGAAGAATTAAGGTTCTTAACCTAAACCAAAATCGGGATTTTTCATATATGTTTTGTATATTAATATATATAAGATGTACAAATCATTTGGTGTTGATTGGAAATCATCTAAAGTTATTTTTAACAAATTTGGACCAAAATGCACAAAAATGAAACTTGGAGATGCATTCAACTATTTGGTGATTTTTGGGGATTTTGTGTGTGAGTTGTATTTTGATTTATAAGACATGTATAAATCATTTTGGTAGTGATTTGAAATCACTTAAATTTGTATTTGACAAATTAGACTAAAATGATCAAAATACAAACCTTTGGGGTCTCATGGTAATTAAGGAAAAAATATGGATTTTGGGTAAAAACGTAATTTTTAGTATTGAGTAATTAGAATAAATTAGTAGATTTTTATTACCCAATAAAAATTATTGAAATCGGAAAAATTTGATTTTTCGCGTCCGCTGCGTTAGTCGGTTTTACCCTAAAAACCTCTTCAAATGGAATTGGAGCGAGTCTGATTCTGAACACATGATATAATTAGGCCTTTAAATCTAATGTTTAATCTAATCTTTATTTTAATATGCATGTATTTATTTAATTTGATTAAATAAAGTGAATAACATCTTTTGCGAAAAATACTTATTTTTAATAAGGTTTTGTAATTTATATGTATTTGATTCATGTTTATTGGTCCGCCTTGTCAATACGGCTTGAAGAAAAAATTTCTTTGACTATATATGAGATCGTGCCAAAGTTGTGAGGATATAGCCGGAAGAAATTTATTTATACCATATATATATATATATATATATATATATATATATGATATTAGGTAAATTCATGCGAAAGGGATTCCTGAACGTGCCAAAGCTGTCAGGGTTACGCGAGTATCTTGAATTTATCATTGACAAGTTTAACATTGATACACCTCCTTGTGAATGACCGGTGAGTGATTGACAATGAGTTGTCTACCGAATGAATATACGTAAGCGAGAACGTGCCAAAGTTGTGAGCTGAATATATTCATGGGGTCCACTTTTCACTATTGTATTTAATTTGATTATTACTTGTCTTGTATTCTATTTGGGGATTATAGTTTTGCATGAAATAGTGGGAGATACATTTTTAGATTAAAAATCCATAATCCATTTTATGTTTTTGATATTATATGAAACTATTTTGTATGCTAACCTTTTTTCAATATCTATATGATAGATTTGCGATGACGGCTTATTCAAATAACCCATTTCCTCATATGCTTGATATGAATAAGCTCAAAGGCACTGAGAACTTCGCAGATTGGGATATGGATTTGAGGATTGTCCTCGGATCTGAGAAGATTAGATATGTATTAGAAGGTCATTGTCCTATTGATGTATCTGAGGATGCGGCACCGGAGGAACTTGAGACTTTCCGCAGATAGAAAGATGATGATTTAAGAGTTAAAGCATACATTCTCAGTTCACTGGCTCAGAACTCAAGAGGCAATATTTTGAGATGGCTGATGCATATAGCATGATGACACAACTTCGTGAATCATTCATGAGTCAAGAACAGGTCTTGGTTCACAGAGTAACAATGGGACTATTCCATTCAAAACTTGACGTGGTTCACACATGTGCTTCATTTGATAGATCTGATCAAGCAATTGAGGTATAGTGATTTCCCTATCAATGATACTCTTTGACAGACTGTCATTCTTAGTTCGCTCCTGGCGTCGTATCGCTAGTCTGTGATGTACTTCAACATGAATGACATTCACTGTTCTTACCACGAGTTGCATAGGATGCTTCTCACGGCGGAGGAGGGTTTAAAGAAGGGAGTTCCGACTCACCTTCCGAAATCCATTTCACTTTCCGCCTTTTCCCACTCCAAGTCGAAGGGGAGGAAGACAAAATGAAAGAAAAATAAGGGTTTTAATGTTCCTCCGCAGGCTAAGATAGTGAAGCCCAAGAGAGCTTCTGAAGACAAATGCCATCATTGCAGCAAGATCGGGCATTGGAAAAGGAACTGTCCTGACTACCTTGCCCAGATCAGGAAGGAAAGAGCATCGACATCAGGTACTTTAATTTTTTCTGTTATTGATATCTTCTTAGCCTGTGAAGTTGTTACATCTAGTTGGATTTTAGATTTTGCTTGTTCTATTCACATTTACAATTTATTACAGGTGCTTACGGAAAGTAGACGGCTGAAATATGGAGAGATGCAGTTGCGATTCGAGACTGGTGACTCTCTGGATGCGGTTGCAATCGGATTTTGCGAGTTTCCCTTACCAAGTGGGAGACTTTTGTTGCATGACTGCTATGTTTTACCGGGATACGTACCTAATATTATAACACTTTTGTATTAGATACAGAGGGATATCATGTAAATATTAAGAACTGTTCCTTGTATTTATGTCATAGAAATAATATTCAGATCCTTGTTTGTTCAAATAAGCGTGATCATTACATTTTGCATACTTCTCGAGATATTTTGAATACTAGAATTAATAAATAAAATACTGAACTTTGGCATATGAGGTTAGGTCATATAGACATGAAATGCCTAACCCTGCTGGTTAGGAATGGTTTGATTCAGGATATCACTATTGAACCCTATCCAACTTGTGAATCTTGCATTCGGGGTAAAATGACCAAAGCATCATTTTCTAGTGTGGGACACCGAGCCTCTAACTTATTGGAACTCATACAATCTAATTTATGTTGTCCTATGAGTCAGACTACTCACAATGTTTTTTCATACTTTACTACCCTTACCAATGATGTTTCACTGTACGGTTATGTAACATACCCCATCGACTTGCACGCTAACAGAACATGACGACCATTACACTACAAAGGCATAATAATTGATATGAATTATGTTCAAGCAAGTATGTGCTCATAAAATGGAATTTGGGACATTCGGTAAATCCCTTGAAATTTCGACGCAGAACTTAGCTTACGACTCGTTCCGAACAGTATTTAGAAATTGGACCCTAACTTTTTCATACGATCTCCACTTTTTATGATTTTATATCTTCGGAAAGCAGAAACCGAGAGCTACAACTTATATGTTGGAATATTTCCAAATTCAAATCCTAAATAGGTCAAAACTCATAATTTCCTTAACAAAATCAGTAAATTTCGGGAAAGGACTAGAAATGCGACATGTGGTAAAATTTCAACCACTCCTTTTATCACAAAAAACAGCCACTTTGCCTATAAATAAGGCACTATTCATGCATCCCTTAGGAGAGGAAAAATGTGAGCTTGAGTGAGGGAGATGGTTTCCAAAATTTTCTTCATTTCCATGAAAACAATGAAGAAATGGTGTTGAGCTCTCAAGTGTTCTTGTTCAAGTAAGTTTCCATTCTCTTCCTATCTTCTCAATTTTTAATTTTAAAAAAGAATAAGAAACCCCAAACTAGCACTTTATAAACCCTAGAAATTGGGATTGTTAAATTGACTTTAATTTAGTTTATGGCATGCATTTTGGAGAAGTGTTGTGAAAGTAAAAGCTTGAAATGAAGTTAATTTGTAAATGATGATGTTGAGGATATTATGCTTGATAATTAATGATTTTGGTTTGTGTTTGGGTGATGATATTAGATGAGTTTTGAAGGTTGGAAGAGTTTTCAATTGTTGGAGATGCATTGAGTAAAAAAATTATAGTATGGAAGCATGGGGAATGTTTTGAGTAAATTAGACATGGAGAAACAAAAATAAAATCCTGGAAACTGGTTCGCATCGCGACGCTAAAGGGCTTTACGTCGCGACCACACTGGGAAAATTTGAGACATTTTCTAGAATGTTGCGTGTTGCGAGGCGCAAGGGTTTGCGTCATGACACGTGAACCAAAATCATCCCAAATCAGTTTTAAACCATCCCAGTTTCACCCTAGCATGTTAGAGGTCGCCTTATAGGTCTCGTATTAGTTCGTACACATACCTCATATCAACACACAAGCAAGATAAGCCTTGTAGATTAACATACTGATGTGTTAATAAGCTTAGCTAAGTTTTGAAGTTCATTTTACAACATATTTATTAATTAAATTCCGATCATAGATTATCCACATGAATTACAATCTTCTTCAATGAGGGGGTTTCAGTGTCAGTCAGATTACAATCAGTGAGTGGACATTTTCTTTGATTTTCATTATGTTGTTTCTTTAATCAGACTTACTTTTTACTTTAGGGCGTTAGACGATTTTTGTTACTGTTGTCACATGAAAGTTTATGTTTAAGTTATGCTTGAGATATAAATGTTTTCAAAGATGAGATTTATGTTTTCGAGGCATGGGGGAAAAACCCATCTCAGTATGCAACTTGATAAAGACATGGGATTGACGGATAGCACATATGAACATATAGAGGACTGAGGGACGGTGATATGTAACACCCCCAGATCCTAGTTAGGACTAGGGATGACAGATGCCCCTAGATCCTAGTTTCAGAGCTTGGAGGGTAGCATATATCCGTACCCCCAGTTCTAGATCAGTGGCTTGGGGTACAGCGATACGTAACCCCCCAAGACCACTAGTATCAGTGAAAATGAGTGGGATGTTTTGGGGGACGGTGATACGTAACGCCCCAAAGTCATCGATTTGCACCCCTGGCTCTCATTAGGCGTATAGGGGGGACGGCGATACGTAACACCCCCATATTGTCAGGTTTTTTTCAGAGACATATAGATTTCCAGAAACAGTTTTCAGATGCAGTTTTCAGAAAAGGTTTTCAGAAAAAAAGTTTTAGAAAACAACAATTTTATAAGTAAAATTCAGGAAATCAGGTTTTAGAAAGGTTTTCTAGAAAGAAAATAAGTCATTTTCAGATTATGAAAGAGATTTCTAGAAAAGATAAGTTTTACAAACGAGTTTTCAGAAAGATTTTCAGAATATAGTTTATAATTTTCACACCAGAAAAGAGATTTTCATATTAAGCTATTTCTAAACTCTGGTTTTAAAATCTAACATTTTCACAGCATTACTTCAGTTTTCATTTTATTTCGTCCACTCACTTAGATCGTACAACGGTTTAACCTCCTCCCAGTTTTCTTATTTTGTAGGTATGCCCGGAGGACTACTGATGGCAGTCACTAGGGAGTTGGTCCACCAGGTTAAGTCAAAGATTAAGTCATTCCAGTCAGAGTCAGATAGAGTCTTGTAACTTAGTTTTCATATAGTAATGGTCATATGTTCATTGCATTATAAAAGTTATTACCATTGTTGAAATGTGTATTGAAATCAGAGTACTTTATAGCAAGAGTCTCATGTATACAGAGTGGATGAATTGGGCTATGGTCCCTTATATGAGTGTATATATGTATGAGGTAAGAATATCAGTCATCAAAGTCAGAGGTTTATGGGTTGGTACGATCTATCCTCTTCCGGTAGCATCTCCCGGATTGGGGATGTTACAAAGATGGTATTAGAGCATGGTCTAGGGAGTCAGTGACTACAGTGGGCATAGTGTTGGGGTCTGGAATACGTAGTATATCCGAGATACCCATATACGAGGCACTACCTCTACAGTATCTGATCCTCGAGTACGTCCTCAAGATCTATAGACAGGTTAGTAAGCTTTCCCAGACTATTCGAATAGTATTCCTTATGAGAACAACTATATTCTAGATCTGAGTTGAGAATTATCCTGTAAGTTATCCTGGCCTATCACCAAAAGTTCAGAACTAGCTATGAAACAAATAGTAAAGATGTAAGAAAAGTTACCCAATGGAGTGGGAAGAGAGATATATAAGAAAGGTAAAAGAGGACGTACAATGATTAAGTAACTAGATAGTAGTAAGATTCAGAGACACAGAGTTAGACAATAAAAGAAAACATCAGAACTTGCAGTAAAAGAAGAATATAGCAAGCCTGAACAAGAGTAAATGTCAAGTAGACCTAAGTAAAGTTTATTCCCTCCCAGTGAGATTCTTTTCTTCCACATATAATTCTTCCAAGCATATCCAATAGTTCTTGAGCATTTCGTATAGATGGTAAGATGAGTGGTAATTATATCACTATTTCCCACTCATTTAACCTAATATTTTGTATAGTTTCTTGAGTCTTGTGAATATTTTGATGTGTTTTGTGTTATTTTGTAGATAAATAAAGTTTCAGGACATTCTGGAGGTGATTTGGAGCAAAACAGTGAAAATTGGCAAAATGGGCAAAATGGTAATTTGTCTGCATCGCGACGCGTAAACCCTTAACGTCGCGACGCCTAACATGCGCCGGGTCCACGTGTTAGAATCTGAGAAAAGTTTGACTTTGCTAATGTGTGTCGTGCCACGTTTCACCATCACAGTCGATCTGCTAACATGCGCCGTGCCACGTGTCATCATCCTACGGTACCGACAGTCGCCATCGCCACGTGTCACCCCGTGTCACTCCATGTCATTGCCACGTCATCGTCCACATCACCAGTTGACCGAGTCAAACTGCCACGTCATTTCCATGTCATCATCAACCAATCAAAGCGTGCCACGTGTCGCAATTCTATGGTGCCAAAAGTCAAATTGCCACGTGTCACCACGTCAGCGCCATGTCAGTATCAATTATTGACTGACTTATCCTTATCTGACATGTGGCGGATAAGAATCTGAGCCGACCAATCAGAAGCCGCCACGTGTCACTATAATTGAGATCCCAACCACCTTGCCACGTGTAACCTTATCACCTTATCCAAAATCTGAGCCGACGAACCAGAGCGTGCCACGTCGACCAAATGGGCGTCGCGACGCCCGACCCATACTGACGCCTATAAATTCAGCGCGATTTCAGAATTCGTAGCATGCCTTCCTTGAGTTTTGTAATGACTCTAAGGATTGCATCTTGAGTGTTTTAGTTTTTGTAATTTTAATTTAGCATTTTTACTTTTAGTATTTTTAATTATGCACTTTTACTTTTTGTAATAAAATTTTATTTAATTTTTTTACTTTATGTTTTGTAGTTTATTTACCGCTGGGGAAAAAGGTGAAACATTTAATATAATTATCTAGGTAAATCTCACTTAATTATAATTTAACCGGATTAATTAATGGCAGACTTTATTACCGCCTATATGGTCGGTCTAAATATAAATTACTTTACCGCCTATATGGCTGGTCTTTATGTGACATATAATTACCGCCTATATGGCTGGTGTAATTGGACTAAATGGATTACCGCCTATATAACTGGTTTTAAATGTTTAATACTATTAATTCTGTGAAAGCAGAACAGAAAATAATTTATATATTATAATAAGTGAGATTCCTAGATAAGAATATTAAATGTGGATCCTCTACCCTAGCATTTGTTTTATTCTAGGGAAGTGATGATGAAACACAATATTACTAGGCTTAATAATTGATTTATTATTTATTGGGTAATTCTTTAGTTTGTTTATTGAGTCTTAAGCTTAATGCTTCTTGTTGTCTGATCACCAATGAGGTTGATATGGTAAACTTAAAATGAACTAGACATAGGGATTTTAGGTTTCAGCCTTAGATTCAATAACCCACGATCTTCCTTGATGATAGATAACCCTTTAATAGATTTCCTTACATGATAGACATATACCTGTCGGGCGGGGGTAGTCATAATTGGAACTTAATCTTAATGAATCCAGGTAATTTGGTTGACATAGACATATGGTTGAATTAGGTTATACTGGGTATTTGCGTCTGACCATCGACAGAGGCTTTTGCATATTTTTGTGTTCCAGGTTAGCAAACTGATTTATTACACATAGATAAGAGAATCAATTCATCTTTATAATAATATTGTGTGGAGTCATAACCCTAGATCCTTGAGTCTTTTCTTTTATTTTCCTTAATATTTTCTTTTGAGTCTGTTTTTATTTTATTTTGCAAAACCACATTCAACCAACCAAAAGCAATCAATTCACTTCTCCCTATAATTAGATACCTGTAAATAAATAGTATCAATAATTAATAACAACAGTAGGAATTAAGTCCTCGTGGGATCGATATTTTTATACTACTTGAACGATATGTGCGCTTGCGTTATACGTGTGTGTTTACGCCGGTCAAGTTTTTGCGCCGTTGTCGGGGACTTATTTTTCTTGAGTATTAATTTTGAAGCTATCTAATTTACTTGTATCTAATTTTCTTTATTTTTATCTGTAATTTATTTTATTTCTTTTGTTTTCAGTGATTGAAAAATGGAACATTATTGGGAGATTGAAAAATCACGAGCTTTACTAGAAGATACACCCCAAATCTGGGAGCAACAGTCCGGTTTTCTGAGGCCTGTTGTCCAGCCCAACAATTATCACTGGATGCCAGAACCAAACAATACCACATTTGCTCAACAAGACGCAATGGGGAGACGTGACATATGTAATGGTAACCACCATAGAGATTATTGCGAATACAACTACCATTCTGGGTGGCAGAGCTATCAAGATCCTTCATGGTATGATGAGCCATCACATTTCACAGAACCAAATTTTCCATCTTATCCACCACCCACCTACAATGATCTTCATCACAATCAGAACAATCAGAAAAAGATCAAATGATTGACATGCTCAAAGATTTGTTCAAGAAATGAGATGAAAAGTTGGATACAATGCTTGAACGAAAGTATTCAGAGACAATCAGCATCCATTCAGAGGATGACAGATCAAGTGAGACAATTAACAGAAAACCAGAGCTACAAACCTTAAGAAGAATTATCAGATGAAACTGACAAAGCCTTCGAGTACCCAGAGATCCACAATGACACCTTAACAAAGGAGGAGGCTGAGCAGTATCAACAACAGAGGTATCAGTTCAGGAGCCCAAACCAGCGAAGTCTCAATTTGACTTTTATTATTCAGATTCTGACGAGGATGAAGCTGATCTATTTGTACCAACTGCACCAACAACGGAGGATCAAACTTTCAATCCTCAAAACGAAGATCTTGGAGCATGATTTACCATGATGTTTGATGAAGATCTACCTGAACCATCCATTCCAGTCGTATCAGAGGATGAAGACCTAATGTCAGAAACATCTTTACATCTTCAAGTTGACACTTATGGAGCATGTTTTTCACAGATGACAGATGAAGAACTGAACGAGGAAATTTTAAAATTCATATGTGAAGAAAAGTTGGAGCAAGAAACAGAGCAAATAGAGGAGAAATTGTCAGACCAAATTGAAGATCTCAGGCATTTAGGAGAAACATCACTGTTTTGGGGAGTACAAATCAAAGATATCACCCAGAAGCTTGACAGAATGAAACTTCCATTCAAAGTCAAGCACCATACGAGACCTCATAATTTTATTTCTTTCTTTTCAGGAACCATTGGAGCGACAATGTTTAAAAAGGTGGCACAAGCACGAAATAAGACAAAATTCTTTTTGCCACTTTACCGTTGGAAGAGACCCTTCAAAAGCAACGCTCACAGGATTGTCTTTAATCGGACATCCAAAACGACATTGAAACCTCCTTAATAGATGGATTTCAGTCACGTCTGGCTGAAGACGAAAAATTTAGCGCTAGCAGGGAGGCAACCCATGCAATTTGTTGTAATTTATGTATACATATTGTAGAATTTTTTAATTTTGTGTGTTATTTTTGTAGGGAAAAGCACAAACGAAGCATCTTAAAGGAATGGTGTTTGACAATCACAAAGAAGAGAGACAATTCATTAGCGATGGCTGAGTAAGGAATGAAATCTTGAGACGCATCCTAATGAATTTATATACCAAACGAGTGGCGTATTGTGTACACAATTCCGGTGCCTTAATTATTGCTTGGATTTGCTTTTCTGTTGTAATTATCTTTATTTTGATAGACAGGATCCAGACATTTTGACCTTTCACGATTTATTTTGTTTTGTTTAGCTAACAAACGTCCTATGGAAGATACTAGTGCTATTATTACTCACCTTTTTTCTTGAGTCTTGTGAATATTTTGATGTGTTTTGTGTTATTTTGTAGATAAATAAAGTTTCAGGACATTCTGGAGGTGATTTGGAGCAAAACAATTGAAAATTGGCAAAAGGGTAAAATGGTAATTTGACGGCATCACGACGCGCAAACCCTAGCGTCGCGACACCTAACGTGCGCCGAACAATTCTAACGTGCACCGGGTCCACGTGTCAGAATCTGAGAAAAGTTTGACTTTGCTAATGTGCGCCGTGCCACGTGTCACCATCACAGCTGATCTCAACATACGCCGTGCCAGTGTCATCATCCTACGGTGCTGATAGTCGCCATCGACACATGTTGCCACATGTCACTCCACGTCATTTCCACATCATCATCCACATCACCAGTTGATCGAGTCAAACTGCCACATCATTGCCATGTCATCATCAACCAATCACAACGTGCCACGTGTCGCAATTCTATGGTGCCAACAGTCAAATTGCCAGGTGTCGCCACGTCAGCGTCAATTATTGACTGACTTATCCTTATCTGACACGTGGCGGATAAGAATCTGAGCCGACGAATTAGAAAACGCCACGTGCCACCTTGCCACGTGTCACCTTATCATGTTGAGTTCTAATATAGGTCCCAAGATCATGAAATCAAGCATAAAAAACGCATGAATACATCAAAGGAATAAGGCGGAAACATTACTCACATTGAACGGTTTGAGATGCGAAGAACAATATGCGTTTTTGCCTCCCTCCAAGCTCACGGCAACAGCTCTCCAAGGCAGTGGGCTGCTCGGTTTTGACTGGTTTGGTTCCTCCATGATTCGGCCATTGATGAACACCATGGAAGCTCAAAGCTTCAAGGTTCAAAAGGAATTCCAAGCTCATAAATTCGTTTCCTATCACCTATGTATAACCCAAGGTGTGTGCTAACACCACATCTTCTTCCTTGCTTCTCATTGATTCGGTCACAACCAGAAATTTTGGAGAAGAAACGGTTCCAAACCGTGAAGAAGAAGGAGGGAAAAGAGAGGGAGAGGAGATGCGTAAAAGGGGAGAGAGTGTATAGAGAATAAAAAGTATTTTGGTTTATATATTTTCCAAAAAATAAACAAACCATTTACCACTTTTCATTTCCCAAAAAACCAAAAAGTCAAAAGCAAAACAATAAATGCCTTTCAACTACCACATCAATCACTCAAATCAAATGACAACTTGTCACATCACTCAAAGTGACATTTGATTTGACGCTTGATGTGACTAGCGATTTGACGCTCGAATTAACTTGCGTGCCGCACTCGAATTCGAAATGCGAATGCGCTCGCAAATAATCCCGGGCTTGGGTTCGCTAATTCCAAATTAACGAATTTTCCGTCGCGTCGTAATTAAATGATTACGCCTAGCGAAATCACTATTCACGTCGCTAACGAATTAATTCTAAATTAATTCGTTCGCCCGAATTAAAATCTAATTTTAATTCCGCGTCGAAATCCAATTTCGTTTAATATATCAAATATATTAATTTATCGATTAATTCCAAATTAATCGTTTCTCTCTTTAACGATACTTTATCCGAGATAAAATATCTCTGTAATTAATCCCAGATTAATTTTCTCTCTCTTCTAATTAATCCCAGATTAATTAAGTGCGAGTTATACGTCATCGGTGAATCTTCGGGAAGCGACCCATGAGATCTCCGGATATGTTGGCAGTAAAACGGTCGTCGGACTATCCGAACACGTAAGTACCTCGTACTACGTTTATACCGATTTACAAGACAAGGTTGGCTTCTAGCAAAGCGCCATGCCTACCCAATTCTCCAGAAATATTCTTACAGGAATATATAGATCTGTATCAAGCGTAGTATACCGTGTAGTTTGCGTATATCAGCCCAGTATCGGATAGTCACGTGCTAGGGCTGGGGCTGGATAAGTGTCTGCCCCTCCGAAGCACATGTCGGATGTCTGGTAACTAGTCTCTATAATCGGATATACATGACCTTGTCATAATATCCCGATGGCCGGCCAGCACTTAAGAGCACTAATACCGTATCCTGCGTGACATCATCTCATCACACATGACTGGAGTGATACTTCCGTCTTGACATCACACCCAATACACTACGACTCTCTGATAAACCCAGAAGTGGTGTACGCAGAACCGGTTAAAGCCCTGTACCACCAAGACCAAAGTCTACCGATTATCGCAAGTATTAGCGATGTTAGTCTCAGGTTAAGACTATACACACCTACCTTGATTTCGGCCTCCCAAAGACACATAGTCATAATACCAATGGGATTCCGAGGGGTCTATCCAGAGCGAAGCTGTTTCCCGTACCATCGGTGAAACACGACCTCCTATCGCACTTGCATAAGTATCCGATACTTATATATATGAGAACTATGCCGTTGTGCCCTCACACGCACACAAGTGCAATACTAGCCTATTCCGCATTATCGATGTCCAGTCTCGATAATACTCCGGCTAGGGATATTTAATGATTAAACCTCGGGACTGAACTATCGGATTCTCATGTCTCATATCTCTAAGTCCAAAGAACTCTCATCGGGACCTCTCTTCATTTATATATCTATGGTGATCTAATCACAAATGATGAGAGTGTGTAATTTCCTTGTCACATAGTTAATTTGCTACAACAACACAATGATCTGTGTAAATAGTGACGCTATGGGTCATTTTGTCCAACAATCTCCCACTTGGCACATAGCCAGTCACTCAAGTGTCCTACACCCGAACTATGTACGATTGGCTCAAACTGCTGAGAAATGCATTCGTCAGCGGATTTGCATGATTATCATCTTGATGCGATTTATTCGATCATCACATCGCCACGATAGATATCCGAATGAATCAGATGAGTATCTAAGTATGTATCTGGATCGTTGATGAGACCATTAATTCTTTAGCCTGTGCTAACGCCTAGCTCGGCTGCTAACAGAACTATATCTAATCTAATTAGATTTGTATCGACCCAATGACTTCTATTGCTGCTTCAGCTGCAGCAACAACCCGCATGTTGTTGTTTATTCGGTACAGTATCTTACTTGGAAGATTTCCAGCTCACTGTACCGTTATTCAAACTATATAGTACCGTTTGCGACTTTTAGTCGTCTTTATCGGTTATAGGAAACTTGCTATAGTGACCCCAGTCACTCCAAGTTCCCTTTCTCTATAGACTAAGACAGCATCCTTAGTTCTCTAAGATACTAACGGATGTTCTTAACATCAATCCAGTGACTATCACTCGGATTGGCCTGTTTGTGAATCCATATGCTCAAAGAGTATGATACACCAGGTCTCGTACATTTTTCAATGTACGGTTTCTAGGAGAGTATTGCGAAAGCCAAGCTTTCGCCGATATTTATTTTTTATGGGAATATCATTTCCAAGAAAAATGACGTATTATCATTATTTTATAGGACAGCCACTATATCTGTGCGCTCCCACTAACCTCTTATATATACACTAGAATTATTTTCGTTTTGAATTAAATCATACATCATTATGATTATATCAAAACGATAATTCCAAGAACCTAATGCTTGCTTCAATCCAAGCATGGATCGAACAAATCTGCATTATCCAAATGGATTTACCGTGGCAACATGTAAAAAGTTGAATCGTAATCAACACCAATGTTGATAACGATACCTTTCCGTTAAAGCCTAGCTTTATACGTTGGTATGTTGTCATCCATGTATGTCTTCCTAGAAGACATATAGTACCAATATGCACAATGCCTTGTGGTACATCAACTAGTATCCAAACTGGTTGATATACATGGAATCCATTTCGGATTACATGACACTTTGCCATAATTAGGGAGTTGATACCTTGTATCACTTCCTCATACGTAGTCAGTTAGTATTCCTCAATAAGATAAACATTTTTATGAGGTGCGATCAGAAACCCATACCCCAGGTTGTTTTCTGACTCTATCCGACCTACGCTTCTTGTGTATTCGAAGATTAATGGTAATAGTCTCATCCTGGATGAACTATTCATGTTCCATTAAGATTCAGTGCCTTGAACAGTATTACTAACTCCGATTTCCATCGAGTTATACTAGCCTCCCACTTACCACTGCATATCGGTATTCCTTTCAGGAAAACCGTATGGTGAGTAACAATTAAATGTGTTCTCTTGTGAGATGTATAAGTACAATACTTATGGTATCCCTAGGATAACCTACATTTGGCACTTATCCTATTTGGGTTTTAGTTTGGTATCATCCAATCATATGCCTAGCATACCCCAATTATCAGGAATGAGAAACCCGGTTTCTTTCCCGTTCATATCTAATATGATATCTGTCAAACAGATTATTATGGAACCTTATTCAAAATAAGTTCTTGCACTGTTAAAGCTTATCCGTTGAAGGAAATGGTAGCTCAGAGCGACTCGTGATTAACCTATTATGTCTAACAAAATTCGGTTAATCCGTTCGGACAACACCGTCAAACTGACGTATTCCGGGAGGAGTCCTTATTTGAAAGAATACTATACTCTTTCATAAAAACTAGAAACTTATTGCTTAAGTATGTTCCATTACAGTCTTACCATGACGGTTAATACTTTAGCCGATCTATTTGTCTATTTCGTGTCGAAACTCTAAAAGTTTCCGATTTGTGTTTCAAAAGAAACACATAACCATACGCGATGCCACATCCGTACAGGTCACGAAATATTCAAATCCATATCTAGCCTAGCTAGACATGGGCCCACTTGCTTCACTATGAAGTAGGGCTAACAGATCGGTGGCATTTACACTTTTACCAAGTAAATAGTGTTTAAGGCACTTTGCCCAAATAGACTAGATTCGTAGACTTTATTTGAATGGAATCAAATCAGTCCTAGTACCCGCTCTTCAAAAGTGCGGATATACGATTCTTGTTTCGTAGTGTCCCTGACAACTATGCCACAATTAAGTTTCTTAACTGATCAAATCAATTTAAGCTATTTATTTGTCATGTTATAAATTGAGATATCATTTATATTCAAAATATAAATTCTGTTATTCACATCTATGTGTTTATCCTCAATATCATCTTTATAATGAAACACTTTAGTGTTCTAGAATATAAAGGTACACCCGCAGCGGGTTATACGCGATATAGAGATAATATTTCTAGTCAAACTAGCTACATTATAACAGTTTCTAAATTTAAGTACTAACCCGAAGGTAGTGGCCTAAATTCAGATATCTACGGTTAAAACAGTGACTTTCGTCCCGTTTTAAATTCACAGATAAATCTCAATTGAAGTCAGTATCCTGTTCAAAATAGATTCTGAACATCAATATATATATGTTATGTACCACACTAAGTATCTAAAATCCAATTTTAATACTTGCTGTGAACATAATTATGACAAACATAATGGATTAAGCACTTAAGTTATCATTACAATTATCTTCCAAAGATTATGCTCTACTATTTGCTTAACTCCAGGCTTAGGCATAATACGTTATTTTATCAAATAAAATAAGTTAGTATTTTCCAGGACCATCCTGAAATTATTCCCATTGGAAAATAAAATCGTTTAAATACATTTTCGCCCAGGATTATGTCTTAAACATAATCTTTCATTTTTATATCTTGATTCTAATAGTCAACTATATAATCAACGATTGGTGGTACTATTTTATATAATATTTAATAGTCCAACTATATAATCAAATATAATCTAAATTAATTAACCTCAATTACATTGATTACTATAGTCCAACTATAAAATCAACTGTAAACTGAAATTAATTAATTCAAATATATTGATTAATATAATCCAATTATATATAATCAAATATAATACAGTCCAACTGTTTATAAAAACAACAATTTAAATATTAGTCCAACTAACATTTAATCTAACGACGAAATAATTTGAATGAGCGCGTATGGCGAGTATTGAACGAGTATTGCAATTCAATTCTTGCCTCCCACTATTTTTCGGCGAGCCTCTAACACCTCTGTCGAGTACTCGGGAAACCGTGTTTCCTAGTGGGCTAGGATCCATTAATATCACACAATCTTGACTTTGGCCAACAAATTGTATGATAATTAACTAGGTAGATCTCGAAGATCAATTGGATCCCATCCAATTCCTAGATCCAGTAGGCGGATATCCAAATCCTAAACATATATCTTATATATGCCAATACATCCAATGTATTACCTAACCTTTTTCCCTCTGAATCAACTAAGCCTTGGCTTTGGCACAACAAACCTAGTGATCCCAGTCAAGTTTGACCCATGACCATGGAAAGCTTCGTAATCAATGTCGATGGACAAGAAGTGGTCTTGACTTTGGCCAACAAACCACAACTTGGACAAGACACCCGATATGGAACAAAGCTCTCGTGATTCAAACACATCTTTGACGGACAAAGGGCTTGACTTTGGCCAACAACCCAATGCCAATCTCGGATCTTGAGTGAGAATCACTCAATGGAAGGAAAAACACTTGATATTGAGCGAGGGTTTTTCGCGTGCAAATTGGCTACCATTTATTATCTTATTAAGGTCTCATCATCATACACCCTTAAACATGCATTCTAAACATATAATAAAGTGCATATGAAATAAAAATATAATGATATGCGGATGGATACTTTACATTGATCCTAGATCAAATCTCATCATTTCTCTCTCTAAAGCTAGCACATGTATTTACTTCTACCCGTTTACACTACACTTCTAAAGAAACCTCATTTACATTGAGGGGAATAGGTGAGAAGAGAAAAAAGAGTATAGAGGTGATAAGGCTGGACACGCAGGTCCAATTATAAATCAAATTTATTACAATTTCCAAAATTGTCCCACCCGACTAATATCCATCCGATATACATTATTCATGCATCGCAACCATGTATTCACACAAGCATGTTATCAATCAATCTAATCCAATTAATTATCTGATAATTAGTGATCATCCAATGTTCAAACAACGATTTGATTTTTGCGTGAGTCAAACTCGTTTGGCGAATAAGTACTCAAAGTACGAATTCTTGAATTAAATTAAACTACATAATTAAATCCAATTTAATACGCATTTAATTCTAATTCACTATTTAATTCCAAATTAAATATTACACTTTTATTAACGAACCTTTACGACTTAAATTCCAAATTTAATCGCAACGGGTCTTAAAGCCCGATTAACATCTAATGTTTATTTAATTAAAGTCCAATGGGCTTTTAATTAATTTCTATAAGGCGTGGACTTTTGGTCAACTCGGGTCAAACCGAACAACCAAAATCCAATCCGGGAGTTACCCCACACCCCATAAGCCCAGAATCAATTTTGGCCCATTAGGCCCAATTAAATAATTAAGGTCCATTAAGTCATAATTGGACTTTATGGATGCGGTTTTAGGCCCAATTGGATCCAACCAAATTTGCCTAAACTCAACTTGGTACAACAAAGCCCAAAAGCCCAATCAGAACCTTAAAGGCCCAATTTCCAAAAATAAGCCCAATTAATTAACTTATAAAATTCTAAATTCCATAATTAATTAACATAAGTGTAATACACAATTAACCACCCAATTAATATTTCTAAAACATCAATTAGTATACTTAATCATGCACTTTAACATTAAATAGTGTCCAACACAATTTATTAAAATCAAACCCAATTTACATGCTTTTGTTCTCGGCAATTAGGGGTTTTTCCAATCCGATTCGGTTTCAATCCAATCGAATCCACAATCATCATTTCCCAAATCAATTCAATTCATCCAATGATTAAAATCAAAAAACACAATGAATTTCAAATTCAATTGAATTCGTTAATCGGCCAAGCCACTTTAATTTGGGAAAAATGTTCCAAATCAAAATTCAATCAAATTGAACTTCAAAACAACATTACCCAATTGTTTTAAGTCATCCAATGATCAAACAAACAAAATCACCAAGAAATTTAGGGTTCTTTAATTTCGGCCAACATAAGCAATTTGGGGAAATTTGTTCCAAACACAATTTCAACAAATTGATCCAATCAATCTTAAATTAAACATACTTTAAGCATTCTCATTCATCCAATTTCACAAAATATGCTCAAAATCAAGTTTACCCAAATTTGTCACTTTATGCCAACATAAAAAATGGGGAAATTTGTTCCAAACATAATTTCTTCAAATTGATCCAATCAATCATTAATTCAACAACATTTAAGCATATTTAATCAATCAATTTAATCAAATCATGCTTCAATTGATTTTACCCAATTTGTCATGCCCAAAATTTAGGGAAAATTGAATCCAATCCAATTTCATGAAATTGATCATACACAACTTCAATTCAACCTCATTCAAGCATACTTCATCAACAATTCAACCAAATCATGCCAAATCGAGTTTACCCAATTTTAACCCTAACTTTTTCATGCTTGATCAAAGCTCAAGATACCATTGTTGAGTTCTAATATAGGTCCCAAGATCATGAAATCAAGCATAAAAAACGCATGAATACATCAAAGGATAAGGCGGAAACATTACTCACATTGAACGGTTTGAGATGCGAAGAACAAGATGCGTTTTTGCCTCCCTCCAAGCTCACGGCAACAGCTCCTCCAAGACAGTGGGCTGCTCGGTTTTGACTGGTTTTGGTTTCCTCCATGATTCGACCATTGATGAACACCATGGAAGCTCAAAGCTTCAAGGTTCAAAAGGAATTCCAAGCTCATAAATTCGTTTCCCTATCACCTATGTATAACCCAAGGTGTGTGCTAGCACCACATCTTCTTCCTTGCTTCTCATTGATTCGGTCACAACCATAAATTTTGGAGAAGAAACGGTTCCAAACCGTGAAGAAGAAGGAGGGAAAAGAGAGGGAGAGGAGATGCGTAAAAGGGAGAGAGTGTATAGAGAAATAAAAGTATTTTGGTTTATATTATTTTCATGAAATAAACAAACCATTTACCACTTTTCATTTCCCAAAAACCAAAAAGTCAAAAAGCAAAACAATAAATGCCTTTCAACTACCACATCAATCACTCAAATCAAATGACAACTTGTCACATCACTCAAAGTGACATTTGATTTGACGCTTGATGTGACTAGCGATTTGACGCTCGAATTAACTTGCGTGCCGCACTCGAATTCGAAATGCGAATGCGCTCGCAAATAATCCCGGGCTTGGGTTCGCTAATTCCAAATTAACGAATTTTTCGTCGCGTCGTAATTAAATGATTACGCCTAGCGAAATCACTATTCACGTCGCTAACGAATTAATTCTAAATTAATTCGTTCGCCCGAATTAAAATCTAATTTTAATTCCGCGTCGAAATCCAATTTCATTTAATATATCAAATATATTAATTTATCGATTAATTCCAAATTAATCATTCTCTCTCTTTAACGATACTTTATCCGAGATAAAATATCTCTGTAATTAATCCCAGATTAATTTTCTCTCTCTTCTAATTAATCCCAGATTAATTAAGTGCGAGTTATACGTCATCGGTGAATCTTCGGGAAGCGACCCATGAGATCTCCGGATATGTTGGCAGTAAATACGGTCGTCGGACTATCCGAACACGTAAGTACCTCGTACTACGTTTATACCGATTTACAAGACAAGGTTGGCTTCTAGCAAAGCGCCATGCCTACCCAATTCTCCAGAAATATTCTTACAGGAATATATAGATCTGTATCAAGCGTAGTATACCGTAGTATTGCGTATATCAGCCCAGTATCGGATAGTCACGTGCTAGGGCTGGGGCTGGATAAGTGTCTGCCCCGTCCGAAGCACATGTCGGATGTCGTGGTAACTTCTCTATAATCGGATATACATGACCTTGTCATAATATCCCGATGGCCGGCTAGCACTTAAGAGCACTAATACCGTATCATTGCATGACATCATTTCCACTATGACTGGAGTGATACTTCCATCTTGACATCACACCCAATACACTACGACTCTCTGATAACCCAGAAGTGGTGTACGCAGAAACTGGTTAAAGCCCTGTACCACCAAGACCAAAGTCTACCGATTATCGCAAGTATTAGCGATGTAAGTCTCAGGTTAAGACTATACACACCTACCTTGATTTCGGCCTCCCATAGACACATAGTCATAATACCAATGGGATTCCGAGGGTCTATCCAGAGCGAAGCTGTTTCCCGTACCATCGGAAACACGACCTCCTATCGCACTTGCATAAGTATCCGATACTTATATATATGAGAACTATGCTGTTGTGCCCTCACAACGCACACAAGTGCAATACTAGCCTATTCCGCATTATCGATGTCCAGTCTCGATAATACTCCGGCTAGGGATATTTAATGATTAAACCTTCGGGGACTGATACTGTCTCATATCATTCTCAGTCCATGAACTAATCATAGGGACCTCTCTTCATTTATATATCTATGGTGATCTAATCACAAATGATGAGAGTGCAATTTCCTTGTCACATAGTTAATTTGCTACAACAACACAATGATCTGTGCAAATAGTGACGCTATGGGTCATTTTGTCCAACATATCACCTTATCCAGAATCTGAGCCGACGAACCAGAGCGTGCCACGTCGACCAAACGGGAGTCACGACGCTGGCTTGGCATCGCGATGCCTGATCCCTACTGACGCCTATAAATTCACCGCGATTTCAGAATTCAAAGCATGTCTTCCTTGAGTTTTGTAATGACTCTAAGGATTGCATCTTGAGTGTTTTAGTTTTTGTAATTTTAATTTAGCATTTTTACTTTTAGTATTTTTAATTATGCACTTTTACTTTTTATAATAAATTTTATTTATTTTTTTACTTTATGTTTTGTAGTTAATTTACCGCTGGGGTAAAAGGTGAAACATTTAATATAATTAGCTAGGTAAATCTCACTTAATTATAATTATAAATTATAATTTAACCGGATTAATTAATGGCGGACTTTATTACCGCCTATATGGTCGGTCTAAATATAAATTACTTTACCGCCTATATGGCTGGTCTTTATGTGACAGATAATTACCGCCTATATGGCTTGTGTAATTGGACTAAATGTATTACCGCCTATATAGCTGGTTTTAATGTTTAATATTATTAATTTCTGAGAAAGTAGAACAGAAAATAATTTATATATTATAATAAGTGAGATTCCTAGTTAAGAAATATTAAATGTGGATCCTCTAACCCCAGCATTTTATTTTATTCTAGGGAAGTGATGAAACACAATATTACTAGGCTTAATAATTGATTTAATTATTTATTGGGTAATTACTTAGTTTGTTTATTGAGTCTTAAGCTTAATGCTTCTTGTTGTCTGATCACCAATGAGGTTGATATGGTAAACTTAAAATGAACTAGACATAGGGATTTTAGGTTTCAGCCTTAGATTCAAACAGAGGCTTTTGCATATTTTTGTGTTCCAGGTTAGCAAACTGATTTATTACACATAGATAAGAGAATCAATTCATCTTTATAATAATATTGTGTGGAGTCATAACCCTAGATCCTTGAGTCGTTTCTTTTATTTTCCTTAGTATTTTCTTTTGAGACTGTTTTTATTTTATTTTGCAAAACCACATTCAACCAACCAAAAGCAATCAATTCACTTCTCCCTATAATTAGATACCTGTAAATAAATAGTATCAATAATTAATGACAACAATAGGAATTATGTCCTCGTGGGATCGATATTTTTATACTACTTGAACGATATGTGCGCTTGCGTTATACGTGTGTGTTTACGCCGGTCAGTAAGTTCCTCGAGTAATGAGGAAAAGCCAAAAAGATAACAGAAGTAAGAAATCAAGATTAGACTCAAGGGTTCCAATAGATTAAGATGTCAAAAAGGATGTAGGGAACTCTAGAACCACAAACCCAGACTCAGGTCCACAAACAAGCAAATAAAAGTCAAAAATAGAAACAATTAGTTACCTTATCCCAAGCAATCCGATGGAGATAAGATCTTACACTATCTAGTTTGCAACCGCTTAGTCATATCAGTTGAGGAAGCTGTCCTGACAGAGCCTATCTTATATCTACATTACATGAGAAGTATACTTTACTAGGACATATAGTACCAGAAAAAAGATATCGAAACCCATCGAGACATAAGAAGTTTGCCATAGTCCCTACCAGAATAGATATAGGCGACCGTAAGAAGCCTGACGAGAGTTCATCTTAAGAAATGGAAAGACCTTGGAAGGTAGATTACCTAGAAAAAGATTAAGGAAGTTTTCAAGAATATAAAAAAGAGATCACAGTATAGCCAAAGATTAAAGCAAGTCAGCGCGAGGCTTACAAGACTAATAGGAGTCCACAGATAGTCCAAATGCAGTAGAACCCACAGATCAGCCCAAGTTAGAAAAAATCTGTGAAAGTATACAAGGATAGACCCGTAAGGTTGGAGATATTTAGGAGTGACAAGAGTACCAGTATGGATAGTAGATATAGTGTCATAGTTGTGATTTATAGCAAGAGCAGATAGTAGAAATCTAAGAAGTTGTCAGAAGAACGAACCACCACTAGTCTCAGTAGCATGGCGTAGAACCAAGAGATAGAATCTGAAAACAATAAGAAGGAAAAACAGAAGTGATAAGAGAATTCAGTATGTATAGTAGCATAAGTAATGTAATTTGGAGATATCAAGGTAAGTAAATACCTCAAAGTGATTGATAAAAAAGTAAGGAACCCTAAGGCATCGATTAAGTCAATTTAGTTTCCAGCAGTATGGATAGAAATTTTTCTTTTCAATAGCCCCGACTATGGTAAGTATTTAGACACCTAACCAGAAACGTTTATAATGAGCATGACTCCAGAGGAATTTCTTAGAAGAGGTAGCGTGTTCGATAGTTGAAAATGATCATAAGTAAGTTAAAGAAAGCGAACCAGAGAGTTTTTTTTACCAGTAGTGGCCTAGTGTACGCATAGACATCATATATATATATATATATATTATATATACACACACACACACAAACACACGAAAGTCCTAGGCTTATAGATAAGCAGTATATGCAGCTAGATCACCATAATCAGAAAGGCCTCATGATAAGTTCCCACCCTCCCAACCCTCGTTAGAAAACAGTAGTAGAAATGGACCTTGAAGGTTGCCTCAAGATACTTCCAGGAATAAGTGAAAGTATAATGAAAGAAGACTGGAACATAGGACCTTTAGGCATAGTTTAAGAACAAATAAAAATGAGAAATAGCTTTGAGTAAAAAAGTTAGGAGATAAGTTGTTCAGATGAAGTGGTACAGAGATAAATTAGTAGTCAAGTAATGATAAAGATACAAAGGAACCAGTGTTAGGATGTAATAGTGGATATGTAAAGGAAGAAGATATCCCTCAGATAAGAAGACATAGACATAGACCAATGAAGTTCTCAGTATATAATAGGATAAAGCATTAGATGAAAAGAATACTAAGGAAAAAGTTTGGGAGTGAAGCTGTTAAGGTGTAACGACGGTATGGGAGAATATCTAATAAGAAAAGACAAAGGTGTGTAACAACAAGGTAACTTTTGGTCAGGTAATCATAGAAAGTACCCAGCCCTAGTCTAAGTTGACCAAACCACCACGGATTTGGGACAACTTTAGCCACGGGTATGGGTAGTTTGGTATATTCATGTCATATTATGGAATCGAAGAGATAATTTATTGCAAAGTTGTAATTGACTTAGCAAGTGAATTCTCAAGGTACGGAATATTTGCATATATTTAAGTGTTGACCCTTGAAAACAAAGTACAAAGAGTATGAACTTATGCTAGAACTAAATCAACATCATTGATATTAATAGCAGGGAATGCGATTTAAGCACCAAGATGCATACAATTAAGATTGAATCTGTAGTAATTAAGGAGGACCACTAGAAAGTTACCCGGAAGCAACATTTTTAGTACAAGCATCATTGGTAGACAATAGCAGTAAGCTAAGAAGCCCTATATGGTATCATAAGCAGTTGAAGCTTGGCAAGGAGAATATAGAGAATTAAGTAGTCAAGATATGAGAAAGAATATTCAGATCAAGTTGAACAAGCGGGGCAAAAGAAGTATCGAGTACAAGCATTGTTAGTAATGACGAAGATCACTTTTGTAAGTTATTTATTCCGGAAAGGGAATATGGAAAGCCTACCAGTATTACTAGTGAAAACCAAAGGTATCAGCCAAGAAAAAAATTAAATCGAGTCAAGTAATTAATGAGCATAACTAAGGATCTAGAGAAAGAGATTTCCTTGGAGATAAATAATATTGAGCACAACTAGAGGTCCAGAAATGAGGTAGTCAAGGATATTCAGAAAAGATCCTAAACTAGAAGAAGGTAGTATCTCTCAGTAGAAAACTTAAGGGATAATCATTGGAGCCACGAATTCTGAAGCAGTTGACCCAAGTATTACTAGAGGTACGATGCATGAGTTATATATTAAGAAAGATAGGGAATGAGTATGAAGACAGCTAAAAGTTGGTGACTTCAGAACTAGCATGTGGATCATGGGACTTACGATGAGATGTTTTATATCGAGAATCTCATATTTAGACAGACTACATGATTTCAGTTTTAAAGAGGATTCGGGGACGAATCCTAATTAAGGAGGGAAGAATTTGTAACATCCAGTGACCCCAGCGACTTGCACGCTATCAGAACATGACGACCATTACAGTACAGAGGCATAATACTTGATATGAATTATTTTCGAGTAAGTACGTGCTCATAAAATGGCATTTGGGACATTCGGTAAATCCCTTGAAATTTGACGCGGAACTTAGCTTACGACTCTTTCTGAACAATCTTTACTAATCAGGCCCTAACCTTTTTCATACGATCTCCGCTTTTTATAAATGTTATATCTTCGGAAAGCTGAAACCGAGAGCTACAACTTTCACGTTGTACATTATTCCAAATTCGAATCCTAAATTGGTCAAAAATCATAATTTCCATAACATAAACAGTAAATTTCGGGAAAGGACTAGAAATGGGTATGTGGCAAAATTTCAACCACTCCTTTTATCATAAAAAAATCGGCCACTTTGCCTATAAATAAGGCACTATTCATGCATCCCTTATGAGAGGAAAAACGTGAGCTTGAGTGAGGGAGATGGTTTCCAAAAGTTTCTTCATTTCCATGAAAACAAGGAAGAGATGGTGTTGAGCTCTCAAGTCTTCTTGGTCAAGTAAGTTTCCATTCTCTTCCTATCTTCTCAATTTTTAATTTTAAAAAAGATTATGAAGCCCCAAATTAGCACTTTATAAACTCTAGAAATTGGGATTGTTAAATTGGCTTTAATTTAGTTGATGGCATTTTGGAGAAGTGTTGTGAAAGTAAAAGCTTGAAATGAAGTTAATTTGTAAATGATGATGTTGAGGATATTATGCTTGATAATTAATGATTATGGTTTGTGTTTGGGTGGTGATATTAGATGAGTTTTGAAGGTTGGAAGAGTGTTCAATTGTTGGTGATGCATTGAGTAAAAATATTATAGTATGGAAGCATGGGGAAAGTTTTGAGTAAATTAGACATGGAGAAACAAAAACAATATCTTGGAAATTAGTCTGCGTCACGACGTTAAAGGGCTTTGCGTCGCGACGTGTACTGGGAAAATTTGAGACCGTTTCTGGAATGTTGCGCGTTGCAATGCGCAAGGGTTTGTGTCGTGATGCATGAACCAAAATCATCCCAAATCAGTTTTAAACCATCCCAGTTTCACCCTAGCATGTTAGCCTTGTAGATTAACATACTGATGTATTAATAAGCTTAGCTAAGTTTCGAAGTTTATTTTACAACGTATATACTAATTAAATTTTCGATCATAGATTATCCAAAGGAACCACAATATTCTTTAATGATGGGGTTTCAGTGTTAGCCGGATTGCAATTAGTGAGTGGACATTTTCTTTGATTTTCATTATGTTGCTTTTTAAATCAGACTTACTTTTTGCTTTAGGGTGTTAGATGATTTTTATTACTGTTGTCACATGAAAGTTTATGTTTAAGATATGCTTGAGATATAAATGTTTTCAAACATGAGATTTATGTTTTTCGAGGCATGGGGAAAAACGCACCTCAGTATGCAACTTGATATAGATATGGAATTGACGAACAGCACATTTGCACTCATGGCTCTAGTTAGGTGCATGGGGGGACGTCGATACGTAACGCCCCCATACGTAAGGTTTTTCAAAGACAAATACAGATTTCCAGAAACAGTTTTCAGATGCAGTTTTCAGAAAAGAAAGTTTCAGAAAATAGCAATTTTATAAGTAATATTCAGAAAAGCAGGCTTTAGAAAGGTTTTCTAGAAAGAAAAGAAGTCGTTTTCAGATTATGAAAAAGATTTCTAGAAAGGATAAGTTCTACTAACAAGTTTTCAGAAAGATTTTCAGAAAAGTGTTCAGAGTTTTCAGACCAGAAAAGAATTTTTCATATTAAGCTATTTCTGAACTCTGGTTTTAAAACCTAACATTTTCAAAACAGTACTTCAGTTTTCATTTTATTTCGTCCACTCACTTAGATTATACAACGGTCTAACCCCTCCCTGTTTTCTTGTTTTGTAGGTATGCCCGGAGGACGAGCTCGGTAGGATGGATACCGATGGCAGTCACTAGGGAGTTGGTCCACCAGGTTAAGTCAGGGATTAAGTCAGTCCAGTCAGAGTCAGAGAGAGAGTCTTGTAACTTATTTGTCATACAGTAATGGTCATATGTTCATTGCATTATAAAAGTTATTACCATTGTTGAAGTGTGTATTGAAATCAGAGTACTTTATAGTAAGAGTATCATGCATACAGAGTCGATGAATTGGGCTATGGTCCCTTACATGAGTGTATATATGTATGAGGTAAGAATATGAGTCTTCAAACTCAGAGGCTTATAGGGTTGGTACGGTCTATCCCATGCCGGTAGCATCTCCTGGATTGGGGATGTTACAGGTTATGTTTATTGATGAAACACAAATCGAAAAACTTTGAAAAGTTCAAAGAATTTTGAAATGAAGTAGAAAAATAAAATGGTCTATATATTAAATGCCTTCAATCTGATCGAGACAATGAATATATGAGTGGAGAGTTCCCTGATTATTTAAAGGAGAATGAGATTCTCACTCAATATACTCCTCCTGGTACTCCACAACATAATGGAGTGTCAGAGAGGTGAAATCAGACATTATTGGATATGGTCCAATCTTTGTTGAGTTTTACAGATTTGCCCTATTACTTATGAGGGTATGCTCTTTTAACTACCGCACATCTTTTGAATAAGATTCCTTCTAAATCTGTTCCTACAACTTCGTTTGAGATATGGATCGGTAGGAAATCAAATCTTAATTATGTTAGGGTTTGAGGCTGTCTTGCATACGCCAGAGTGCCTCAGCAGAATAAGCTTTTGCCTCAAGAGAAAAAGTTTAGGTTCATTGGATATCCTTCAAATACGAAAGGATATTTGTTCTACGATACCGAGTATCGAAATGTGTTCGTAGCTTGCTTCGGAAAATTTCTAGAGGTATAATTTTTGACTAAAGGAGGTAATCATAGATAGGTTGAACTTGATGAAGTACAATCTAAGACCAACAAACCATCAGAGGAACCTGAAGTTCAAGTAGATGAAGAACATTCATTACCCACACTCCGTAGGTCTGTAATGGTATCTCGACCTCCTGAATGCTTGTATTTGATACAAGAAATGAGTCTTGATGTTCTCTTAGTTGAAGAGACTGACCCTTATACTTATAGAGAATCGATGTTAGACATCGACTTCGTGAAGTGGCGAGAAGAGTTCGACTCTATGCATATGAATTAAGTTTAGGATTTGGTTCAGCTTCCTGAATGAATTGTTCATATCGGTTGTAAATGGGTTTACAAGAGGAAGCGCGGGCCTGACGGAAAGGTTGAAACCTTTAAGGCCCTAATGGTAGCTAAAGGTTACACAGAGCAACCTAGGGTCGACTACGATGAAATTTTTTCGCCAGTAGCGATGCTAAAGTCTATTAGGATTTTATTGTCTATTGTTGCTTACTATGATTGCGAGATTTGGAAGATGGATGTCAAAACAGCTTTCTAAATGAATTTATTGACGAAGAAATATATATGGAACAATCAGAGGGTTTTGTATCCAGTGAAAACTCAAGCATGGTATGTAAGCTTAAGAAGTCCATTTATGGGCTTAAACAAGCTTCACGAACTTGGAATCTTCGATTTGATGAGATAATCAAATTGTCTGGTTTTCTCAAGAATTCGGAAGAATAATGTGTGTATAAGAAGGCCAGTGGGAGTATGGTGGTACTTTTAGTTCTCTATGTTGATGACATCCTGATCATTGGAAATGATATCGGGATGATGCAAGACGTCAATACTTACCTCTGTAAGAATTTCTCCATGAATGACCTGGGTGAAGCTTCTTATGTCTTAGGCATAAAACTCTATAGAGATAGAGAAAGGAAGCTTATTGGGTTATCCCAATCAACTCACATATGTAATATTTTAGAACGGTATAATTTTGGTAATTGTAAGACAACAAACATATCGTTTAGACATGGCCTACATCTTTCAAGGAAAGATGTGTCCACAAACAGAAGATGAGATGATTATAATGTCTAATCAGCGTTATGCTTCTTGTTTGGGCAACATCATGTATGGCATATTATGTACTAGGCCTGATATCAACTTCGTAGTTAGTGTGACCAGTAGATATCAGGCCAATCGAGGTAATGACCATTGGATGACCATCAAACATATCCTAAAATATCTGAAAGGTACTAAGGATAAGTTAATGATATTTGGAGGAAATAAATTGCAGGTTAATGGGTATACAGATTCGAATTCCAATCGGATCCTGATGATAGAACATCTACATCAGGATTCATGTTTACCCTTAATGGAGGTGTAGTTTGTTGGAAAAGTTCCAAGCAGGGGTCGACAGCTCACAGAGGTGGAATATATTGTAGATTCTAAAGCTTAAAAAGAAGCTGTTTGGGTTAAGAACTTTATCACAGAATTAGGAGTTGTCCCAAGTATCGAGAACTCGATTCCGTTATACTGTGATAGTAATGGAGCCATTGCACAACTAAAGGAACCGTTGGCGCATCAGAAGTCGAAGCATGTGGAACGGAAAGTACCATATCATTCAAGAGATTATGTCGCGAGGGGACATTGTTGTGTACAAGGTCCCGAGTTCAGATAATGTAGAAGACCCGCTTACCAAGGCCATTCCTACAAAGTTATTTGATAAACATGTGGAGTCGATGGGTATGAGATAAAATCGATATTGGCACTAGAGCGAGTGGGAGAATTTGTTAGTATTGGTGTTTGGAGCGCCAATTTCTTATATATTTCCATGTAAAAACTTATGTAATCATTTTAAAATGAATAAATAAACAGTTTCTATTATACAACATCTCGTTATATATGATAAAGACGTATAGAATGATTAGTTATGATACAGTTGCAAAAGCGTCGCAACTAACATTGAGTTGTATCATAACAGTATCATTTCTTTAACAGTTCCTGGTCAAGGTTTATATTACTTGGTCAGTAAGTAAACCCGTTGAGATAGGTACATGTCGTATATTGGAATCTTGGATTTTAATAGTTGATTATCAATGAACCATTAGTCTCGGAGACTCGTATAGACATGTAGGTGTTTATATCGGATAAATATTGAATGACTCACCAAAGATTCTTAATGGATGCTACACCAACATCAATAAGAATCTTCTCGGGTTGAGTAACATAGTATTCTTTGACTTGAGATACCACTATGGATATATGAGATATCTTCCACAATTTGATGGCAGTCACGTCACCGACCTATGAAGGTCAGACCTCCGCTTGTTCATTGTGTGTGGAATGATCCTCATGATATCCTGTGTGTCAAGATAGAATCTGTCAGCTCTGTGTACAGAGCATAGGTATTCAATATGGAATTAGTAATCTGTTAAATCCATAGGTCGGCGGTACACTATGAAGTGAGTTCTAAGTGTTATTAAGAGATTGCTAATAGAAACGTTGACGTGATTATATCTGTAGAGATTTGACATTTATATCTATATCTCTGGAATAATCTGGATACCTGTGACGGAGAGATTATACATATGCAATGACCTCGACTTGTATGGTTCAATGAGTATATCCGTGTTCGTCATAATTTATAAGTGGGTAGATTATGAACACGAAATTAATTTTTGTGATGGATATGACTGAACCTAAAGAGTCTCACTAATGAAATATACTCGTAGAGCACTAGGGCAACTTTTATGAATAATATTGATTGTTTATAAATCTTTTAACGATTAAACGAAAGATAAATGAAAAGTGACCTTTTCGTCATTTCCTAATTAATGTTTATTTGTATTTAATGTATGATTTTATTAAATACACATTAATTAAATGTCAAATTATGATATTTGACATATATCATTAATATATGTATTTGGATTATTTAAAGTAAATATAATACATATATTTAAGATATTTGTATTTAATTAATTAATTAATTAATTAATTAATTAATTAATTGTTAAATAATTAAAATAATTAAAATATAAATATCTACCATTATAATAAAGTTAGGAAATGATTAAGTAGTGTCAATATTTGACTTTACATTAAAGAAATAGTTGTCAAATTGGATTTGACTTCTTTATTTTTTGTTTGAAAAATGAAAATATCTTTTTTTCTTTTTCTAAGGCCAAATTCGGCCAACCCTAATCATATACAAAGCTTTTGTTTTTTCATTTGCTACACACACATAGTGTTGAGCCTCCAAAGTTACAAAAAGATTTGAGAGAAAAAAGTGAAGGTTTAAGAAAGAAATTGAAGAAAACTTCGAGTAAAGTAAGTTTTTTCAACTTTTCTTAAACTAGAAAATTATTTCTATAGTTCTTAGCTACAACATGTATTGCTTGGAAGTTTTTTCTGCTCTCTTGGTTTTGTAATAAGTGTGTTGGAAGTTTAATGAAGGATGTATGCATGTGTGTTTATCAAAGTATGCTTATTAATGGTTAATAAGAACACTTTTGATCATTTGATGATCTTGTTACCATTCTAGAGTTGTTAGGTCACTCATTGATGACCTAGGATTTTTCTTGAGCTGTTTCAAAGTGGTAAGACTTGTTTGGTGTTGTAGAAATTATATTAAAGTGTTGGATTTGGTTAATTTTGGTTAATTTTGTTAATTTGAGAAGTTAGGTTTCTTAACCTAAACCAAAATTGGGGCTTTGCATATATGTGTTGTATATTGATGTATATAAGATATGCAAATCATTTGATGTTGATTGGAAATCATCTAAAGTTATTTTTAACAAATTTGGACCAAAATACACAAAAATGAAACTTGGAGGTGCATTCAGCTATTTGGTGATTTTTGGGGATTTTCTGTGTGAGTTTTATTTTGATGTATAAGACATGTATGAATCATTTTGGTAGTGATTTGAAATCACTTAAATTTGTATTTGACAAATTAGGACTAAAATTATCAAAATACAAACATTTGGGGTGTCACGGTAATTAAGAGAAAATTATGAATTTTGGGTAAAAACTGAATTTTTGAGTATTGAGTAAGTAGAATAAATTAGTTTATTTTAATTACCCAAGAAAATTTATTGAAATCGAAAAATTTTGATTTTTTGCGTCCGCTGCATTACCCGGTTATACCCCTTAAAAACCCTTACAAATTATATAGTTTTCATTTTTATGTTGTGTTTTTCTTTCAAAAAAAATAATTTATGTTGATTTTCTTTTGTGTTTTTATTAAAAAAAAAACTACACACAACCAACAACAAATTTTTGACTAACTAAGTGGAATTGTTTTTCAGAGATTGCAGTGTAAGGAGATTTCGCTCCTGAGACGCATCTCAATGTAATTTGTAAAAAGTTATTTTTGTTCATTTCTTTTTGAATCACATAAATTTGTGAAATCTCCATAATATTGATTAAATTTGATCTTCATATGCTCAATTGACAGATATTATCAACATACACGATAACATATGATCATGGGTTGAAAATTTTATAATATTCAGTTCTCTAGTTTGTTGGAGATAGCACCTAAGGCAGTGGAATTTGTTTTTTTATTTAAAAAAAAAAAAAACTACACACAACCAACAACAAATTTTTGACTAACTAAGTGGAATTGTTTTTCAGAGATTGCAGTGTAAGGAGATTTCGCTCCTGAGACGCATCTCAATGTAATTTGTAAAAAGTTATTTTTGTTCATTTCTTTTTGAATCACATAAATTTGTGAAATCTCCATAATATTGATTAAATTTGATCTTTATATGCTCAATTGACAGATATTATCAACATACACGATAACATATGATCATGGGTTGAAAAGTTTATAATATTCAGTTCTCTAGTTTGTTGGAGATAGCACCTAAGGCAGTGGAATTTGTTTTTTTATTAAAAAAAAAAAAAACTAATCAAGGTTTTACTTAGTAACCGAACATCTTGCCTCAGCAAGCAGTGATTGTTCGCGTAAAATGGTAGAGCTTGAGTTAGTTTAAAAAATGATAATAATAATCAAGCTTTTAATTAGTAACCAGCATCTTGACTCAATAAGCAATGATTGTTCGAGTAAAACGATAGAGTTTAAGTTGTTTTATATATAAAAAAAGGTGTGTGTGAATAAGTTCGATTTCGTTGCCTTTCAAACTCAAGCAATTAAGTCGGTATGGATGTTTTAACACTTAGTGCCCTAAGGCCAACTGGTCCGGGAGTCATTGACCCAAAGCTCGTTACAAGGGTTAAAGAGAAAGTTTAAGGAAATTTAACACTTCTTTTTTTTAACATTTGAGTTCCGAGCAATTATGTCCGTAGGTGTGTTTAAACACCTAGTGCTCTAAAGCCAACTGGTTTTGGAGTAACTGGCCCAAAGCTTTTTACAAGGATTAAAGATGTAATATTTAACAAAAAAAATAATTTTCTATATAAATAAATTGCCATTGCCACAAGGTGTCAATTCTAATATAACTTTAGAATGAAAATATTACTCTCTTTTCAACAAGACCTGTGAATATTGTGGGCACAATGAATTGATTGATACTTTATTTTATGTGTGTATGGAAGAAGGGTAAAAAGTACATGAGAATTTACTTATTTGATAATTTAAAAAGAAAGAAAACAAATACTGACTTGGATAAGAATTTTCTTTTAAATTTTGGCTTAAATTATTATGGACTAGTAATAAGCTGGTTGGGGGGTGTGATGAACATTAAAATGTGTATATTTAATAAAAGAGAAACTAATCATTTTACACTTATAATTTCATTAATCCATTTAATTTAGCATATTTGTGAAATAATAATTAAATTTATTTTTTTATATATTTTTTTGATTTTTATTTCTTATGTAGGGGAAATAATACTTTGGATGCATAATTAGAAACATGGACGTGACATTTGGATTTTGAAAGCCAAAAATTTAAAAGGGCGTTCTAAAAGTGTACAATTTCAGAAATTCTACCTTTTTCATAAATTTTCATATTTTGGGAATAAATTTCTACTCCAATATCGAATTGAGGCGATTCCAATTCCAGATAAAATAAGATGAAAATATCTTCAACTTTGCAGTTTACAAGATTTTATAGTTCTGAGTTTTTGAATACCGAAATTGATGAAAATTCCAAAGTGTGTTATATGTAATTATAAATTAATAATATTGTCGTCCACCTTTCGGTGGATGGCCCATCCACACATGCATTTGTGAAGAGCATATCATCCTCTATAAATTAGAGGATGCTCAACCTTTAGACTTCATACTTTCTTTCAATTCTCTGGTAGAATTCGGGAGAGTGTCTTGTGTGTTTTATTTTTAAGCTTTCTTGTAATATTTATTCATTTAGTAATAAAATTATTTGGGTTTTTATTCAAATCATGAGTAGCTAATTTCGTCATGCTGGGGTAAAAGGTGAAGCTTTTAATACGAGAATGAAGATTAATCTCACTTATATTATAATAATTGAATTGTAATAGAAAGACTTATATTTAATTTAAATCTGGATTAATTATTGACAAACTTTGTTACCGCCTTTATGGCTGGTTTTATTTATATGGCATAATTGAGTATTTAACTGGACTTGTTATAGACAAATGTTATCATCACCTTTATGGTTGGTTTTATATGTTTTGGCATAATTAATTCCTGAAATAAATTAACTGGATAATAATGACAATTTATATATTATAAAAAGTGAGATTTCTAAATTTGAAATGTTAAAAGTGGATCCCCTGCCCCCAATATTTTATTTTATTATTGCAGTCCAATTTAAAAATTGTCAATCATTTCAAATAATTCAATTTTTTTAATTTTCACTCAAATTATTATTTTATTTTACTAAATCTATTTCATGTGGATCGACTCCAGAGTTACCAAGTTATTTTATTACTTCGACACTCTTACACTTGGGAGTATAGAATCACTTTGTGAGTGTGTCAATCATTAATTGATATGTATAGGCTCGTTGTGGTGTTGAAAGAGAAAGAATTATTGACCTCCCACATGTGATATAAATCTACCTATTCCTCTCAATATGATACCACATTTTCCTATCTTATTTTCATGAATCCCCAATATTAAATGACAATCAAACATAGGCACCACATCACACAACACCCCATTATGAAACCTTCAAGTAGTAAATGCAACCATAGCTTGATACTCCACCTTAACCTCATCACAATTAGCCATTCCTCGCAATACATAAGACTTAAGATGGTTTAGCGATGGCAATCCTAATTTCTCCACTAGACTCATACTAACTAAATTAGCCCAATGTTCTGTTGGACAGTTATGACCCGTAGCATCACAATTTGTACAGATCATGGTGTTGTTGTACAAATTAACTATGTGACAAAGGAAATTGCTCTTTTATCATTTGTAATTAGATTACCAATATGTATAAATGATAGAAGGTCCATATGATTAGTTCCGGATTGATAAGATATGAGACAGTATCAATCCATGAAGGTTTAATCATTAAATATCCCTAGTCGTAGTATTATCGAGACTGGACATCGATAATGCGGAATAGACTAGTATTGCACTTGTGCGTGTTATGGGAGCATAACGGCATAGTTCAAATATATTTGGGTATAGGATACTCATGCAAGTGTAATAGGAGATTGTGTTTACCGATGGTACGGGAAACAGCTTCGCTCTGGATAGACCCCTCAGAATTCCATTGGTAATATGACTATGTGTCTATGGAAGTCCGAATCAGGGTAGGTGTATTTGGTCTTAACCTGAGACTTGCACCGCTAATATTTGCGACAATCAATATACTTTGGTTTTGGTCGTCCAGGGCTTTAACAGGTTCTGTGTACGCCTCTTCTGGGTATATTGAGAATCGTAGTGTATTGGGTGTGATGTCGAGATGGAAGTATCACTCCATTCATAGTGGAGATGATGATCACGTAGGATACGGAACCGATTTTCTTATGTACTGCAGTCATCGGGATAATATGACTAGGTCATGATTATCCAATTATAGAGACTAGTTACCAGAGATCTGATATGTGCTTCGTACGGGGTAGACACATTTCCAGCCCCAGGCCTTGCACGTGACATCCGATACTGGATCGAAATTCGCAATACTACGTATACTACGCCTGATATAGATCACATATTCCAGTAAGAATATTTCTGGATAATTGGGTAGGCATGGCGCTTTGCTAGAAGCCAACCTTGTCTTGTAAATCGGTAAAAACGTAGTACTAGGTACGTACGTGTTCGGATAATCCGACGACCGGATTTACTGCCAACATATCTGGGGATCTCATGGGTCGCTTCTTGAAGATTCACCGATGACGTATGACTCGCACTTTATTAATCTGGGATTAATTAATGAGAGAGAAAATTAATCTGGGATTAATTACGGAGATATTTTATCTGGGATAAAATATTATTTAATGAGAGAGAACGATTAATTTGGAATCAATCGATAAATTAATATATTCGATATATTAAACGAAATTAGATTTTGATGCGGAATTGAAATTAGATTTTAATTCGGGCGAACGAGTTAATTTAGAATTAATTCGTTAACAACGTGAATAGTGATTTTGCTAGGCATAATTATTTAATTACGTTGCAACGGAAAATTCGTTAATTTAGAATTAGCGAACCCGAGCCTGGGAGTGTTTGCGGACGCACTCGCATTTCGAATTCAAGTGCGGCCCGCAAGTCACATCAAGCGTCAAATCACTAGTCACATCAAGCGTCAAATCACTTGTCACTTTGAGTGATGTGATGTCTAGTCACTTTTGATGTGAATAGTGATGGGAATGGTTGTTGGCATTATTGCTTTGATTTTTTTGAAAATGAAAAGTGGTATATGTTTAATTGATTTTGGAAATCAATTAACTAAGACAACACATTTTTCTCTCTCATTTTCCTCTCCTCTCTCTCACGGTCTTGGACCACTTCTTCTTCTCCATTTTTCTGTCAAAAGTCGAGAATACAAGGAGAAGCCATGGTGATTTTTGTGGCAAAAATTACCAAGAGCTAGCACTCAAAAGAGGGCATAAAAAGGTGATAGGGAAACCGATTTGTGTTAATGGAATCACAACACATAGCTTGGAGCTTGGTGGATCATCCATGGCCGAATTTGGAGGACACAAAACAGCCCACTGCCGTGAGCTTCATGGAGGAAGAAAAGAAGTTTTTGTGTTCGTCGCTTCGCACAACCGATCAATGTAAGTATTCTGCAACTTCTTTGAGCATTCGCACATGAGTTTTATTGCTTGAATTGATCCTTGACACCTAATAGAAACCCAACAATGGTATCAAAGCCATTTTGAGCATGAAACTTTATTAGGGTAAAATTTGAGTAAATTGAATTTGAGCATGATTTGATAAAATTAATTTAATGAGTATGCTTGAATAATGTTGTATTGAAGTTGTATTGGATAAATTTCATGAAAAGTTGATTGGATCAATTTTTGCCCAATAGTTAGGCTTGGCCGAAACTTCATGTTGCCCTAATGTCTTGGTATTTTTTGTTTCTTTGATCATTGGATGACTTGAAACAATTGGGAAATGTTGATTTAGGATTCAATTGGATTGAAATCGAAATCGATTTGAAAAACCCCAAAATGCCGAGACTTGAATAACATGGAAAATGATTGATTTTTTATTAAAATGTGTTGGACATGTTTTGATGTTAAAGAGCATAATTAATTGAGTGAATTATTATTTTGGAAATGTTAATTTTGTTAATTAATTATGGCATACACTTTAAATTAATTAATTGTGAAATTTGGAATTTTGTAAGTTAATTAATTGGGCCAAATTTGGAATTGGGCTTTTAAAGTTGTAATTGGGCTTAATGGGCTTGGTTGGGCCAAGTTTGGTTTAGGTTGGTTGGATCCAATTGGGCCCAAAACCATATCCATAAAGTCCAATTATGACTTAATGGACCTTTAACTTTAATTGGGCCTAATGGGCCTAAATTGGTTTCTTGGCAAATAAGGGTGATTCCTTAAATGGGCTTTGGTATTTGGGTTTGACCCATGTTGACCAAGAGTCCATGCCTTAAGAAATTAATTGAAAGCCCATTGGACTTTAAATTAAATTGATATTGGATGTTAATCGGGCTTTGAGACCGTAACGATTAGATTTGGAATCTAAGTCGTAAAGGTACATTAAAAGTGTAAATATTTAATTTGGAATTAAATAAATGAATTAGTATTAAATACAAATTAAATTGGATTTAATGTTGTAGTTTAATTTAATTCAAGAATTCGTACTTTGAGTACTTATTCGTAAAACGAGTCGGACTCGCGCAAAATCAAATTGTTGTTTGAACATTGGATGGTCATTAATATTCAGATTAATTAATTGGATTAGATTGATTGATAACATGCTTGTGTGAATACATGGATGCGATGTATGAATAATGTATATCGGATGGATATTAGATGGGTGAGGGCAATTTTGGAAATTATTGTAATAAATTTAGAATTTATTAATTGGACCTGCGTGTCCAGCCTATTACCTCCTTACTCTTTGTATTTCTCTTCTCACCTATTCCCCTCAATGTAAATGAGGTTTCTTTAGAAGTGTTATGTAATCGGGTATCACTTGTGCTAGCGGGAGAGAGGAAATTGAGAGATTTGTTCTAGGAACAATGTGTTAAGTATCCATCCACATATCATTATTATATTTATTTACTTACGCTCCTTATTATGTGTTTAGAATGCATGCTTAAGGGTGTATGATGATGAGACCTTAACAAAGCTAATTAATTGGTTGCCAATTATGCGAAAAACCCTCACTACATATTAAGCGTTTTTCCTTCCATTGAGTGATTCTTACTCAAGATCCAAGACTGGCATTGGTTTGTTGGCCAAAGTCAAGACCTTTGTCCGTCGCGGATGTGTTTGAATCATGAAGGCTTTGTTCCATATCGGTGTCTTGTCCAAGTTGTGATTTGTTGGCCAAAGTCAAGATCACTTCTTGTCCATCGACATTGATTACGAAGCTTTCCAATGTCAATGGGTTCCGCTTAACTGGGATCACTAAGTTTGTTGTGCCAAAGCCAAGGCTTAGCTGATTCAGAGGAAAAGGTTAGGCAATATATTGGATATGTTGGCATATATAGGATATATGTTTCGGACTTGGATGTCCACCTACTGGATCTAGGAATTGGATGAGATCCAATTGATCTTAGAGATCTACCTAGTTAATTATCATACAATTTGTTGGCCAAAGTCAAGATTGTGTGTTATTTAACGATATCCTAGCCCACTAGGAAACAAGGTTTCCCGAGTACTCAACAGAGGGTTAGAGGCTCACCAAAAAATAGTGGGAGGCAAGTATTAAATTTGCAATATTCGTTTAGTTACTTGCCATACGCGCTCATTACAAATTTTTCGTCAAATAAATTAATATATTAGTTGGACTAATATTTAATGTTGTTTTAATTAAAACAGTTGGACTGTATTCAAACTATTTCATTTATAGTTGATTATATAATTGGATTATAGTAATCAATATATTTGAATTAACCATTTCAATTAATAATTGATTTTATAATTGGATTATAGTAATCAATATAATTGAATTTAATCTATTAAATTATAGTTGGTTATATAGTTGGACTATAGTAATCATTATAATCAATAGTACCAAAAATCGTTGATTTGATAGTTAGACTATTAGAATCAAGATAATTGAAAGATTAATGTTTAAAACATAATCCTGGGTGAAAATGTATTTAAACGACTTTAATTTTCAAATTGGGAATAATGAATCAGGATAGTCCTGAAAACTGAGAAGTTACTTTATTTGATAAAATAACATCTTGGGCCTAAGCCCGGAGTTAAGCAAATAATAGAACATGATATTTGGAATATTCATGTAATGATAACTTTAGTGCTTAATCCATTATGCTTGCCAAAAATGACTCATTAATTTCTTAGTCAGAACTAAGGATTAGATCCTTATAGTATGATAATAAAATTGAAGAATCTTCATAGATCTATCCTTAGATCTTAGAAGAACAAAATCGCAATAGTAAACTCTTGGAGAGTTAATGGCTATACTCTATGAGATAAAGCCAGAGTTTGCAATAAGGCAAGAAGCGCAAGGCGCATCTTATTTTGACATTCTAGAAGGCCAAGGCTTGGCCGAAGGCTTCTAGGATGTGGAAAAGGGCAAAGGCAAAGTCATTATAGTCTTCTAGGAAGGCAAATGACATATCCCAAAATGTCTGGCTAAATTGTAGCAAACAGGGACACGGAAGCATGACTGCGTATGAACAAGGTAGACATGAAGGAATTGGAGACGGGCAAGGCTCCGACCTCAAATATGTTTGTCATAAAGATGTTCACTGCTAGTATTAAAATTGGATTTTAGATACTAAGTGTGGTACATAAATATGTACTGGTGTACAGAATCTGCTAAAGTAGGATACTGACTTCAGTTGAGATCTATCTGCGAATCGAAAACGGGACGAAAGTCGCTGTTTTAATCGTAGAAACCTAAGTTTAGGAACTACCCTTCGGGTGTGTACTTAAATTAGGAAACTGTTACAGTGTAACTAGTTTGACTAGATACATTATCTCTATATCAGGGTTTAACCCGTTGCGGGTATACCTTTATATTCTAGAACACTAAAGTGTTTTATTTTATAAATATGATATTGAGATAATCACATTATATGTGAAAACAGTATTTATATTTTGAATATAAATAAATCTAAAACATATAACATGACAAACAAATAGCTCAAACTGAATTAATCAGTTGAGACTTATATGTGGCATTGTTGTCTGGGACACAATTAAACAAGACTCGTATATCCACACTTTAGAAGAGTGGATACTAGGACGGATTTGATTCTATTCAAATGATGTCTACGAATCTAGTTTATTAGGCAAAGTGCCTAAAACACCTTTTACTTAGTAAAAGTGCAAGTGCCATCGATCTGTTAGCCCTTGGTCATAGTGACGTAAGTGGGTCCATATCTAGCTAGGCTAGAGGTGGATATGAATGTTTCGTGACCTTTACGGATGTGGCATCGTGTTATGGTTATGTGTTTCTTTTGAATCACGAATCAGAAACTTTTACAGTTTCGACACGAAATAGACAAACAAATCGGCTAAAGTATTAAACCATCACGATTAGACCATGATGAAAATACTTAAGCAATAAGTTTCACATATACTTGAAAGAGTATAGTATTCTTTCAATGAGGACTCCTCCAGGAACACGTCAGTATGACGGTGTGTCCAAACGGAGAAACCGAATTTTGTTAGACATGATAAGGTTAATCATGAGTCGCTCTGAGCTACCATTTCCTTCAACGGATATGCATAAACAGTGCAAGACTTATTTTAAATAAGGTTCCATAAAAATCTGTTAGACAGACTTCATATTAGATATGAACAGGAAAGAAACAGAGTTTTCTCATTCCTGAAGATTTGGGTATGCTGGGCATATGTTTGGATGATACCAAACTAAAACCCAAATCGGATAAGTGCCTAGTTGTAGGTTATCATAGGGAAACCAAAGTATAGTACTTATACAACTCACTAGAGAACAATATAATTGTTACTCACCATGCGGTTTTCCTAAGAGGAATACCTACATGCAGTGGTAAGTGGGAGGAAAGTAAAACTCGATGAAAGTCAGAGTAATATTGTTCCAGGCACAGATTTCTTAATGGAACACAAATAGTTCATCAAGGATGAAACTATACCAATAATCTTCGAATACACAAGAACCGCGTAAGTCAGAGAGAGTCAGAAAACAACCTGGGAGGTATGGGTTTCTGATCTCACCTCATAAAGATTTCAATCTTATTGAGGAATACGAACTGACTACGTATGAGGAAGTGATACAAGGTATCAACTCCCTATTATGGCAAAGTGCCATGATGTCCGAGATGGATTCCATGTATACCAACTATGTTTAGACACTAGTTGATGTACTGCAAGGCATTGTGCCTATTGGTACTATACAAGTCTTCAAGGAAGACATACATGGAAGGCAACATACCAACGTACTAAGCTGGGCTTGTAGCGAAAAGGTATCGTTATCAACATTGTGTCGATTACGACGAAACCTTTTACTCGTTGCCATGGTTAAATCCATTTGGATAATGCTTGCTAATGTTGCATGTTTCATTTATGAAATATGGCAGCTGAATGCCAAAACCGCTTTCCTTAACGGAAACCTTTTGGAGGATGTTTAAAACATCCTGACGGTTTTGTCATACCAAAACAAGCAAACAAGGTTTGCAGGTTATTAGATCCATGTATGGATTGAAGCAAGTATTGAGTTCTTGGAATTATCGTTTTGATGTAATCATAATGGTATATGATTTAATTCAAAACGAAATGATTCTTGTGTATATAAGGAAGTTAATGGGAGCGCACTGACAGTGAATGTCCTATAAATAATTGATGACATATCATTTCTTGGAAATGATATTCCCATAATACAATCGGTGAAAGCTTGGCTTTCATGAAAAAATCTCCGTAGAATTCTTGGGAGAAACAACCTTTATTCTAGGAATAAAGATCTACTGGGATAGATTGAAAGTTGTTCGTACTCTCTGAGAACTCGTACATTGAGATTAATGTACGCAACCTGGTGTCTCATACGCTTTGAGCATATGGAGTTACAATCAGGCCAATCCAAGTGATAGTCATTGGATTGATGTTAAGAACATCTTTGAGTATCTTAAAGGAACTAAGGATGCTTTCTTATACTATGGAGAAGGAGAACTTGAAGTGACTAGGTTCACCGTTGCAAGTTTCCTAACCGATAAAAATGACTGTTAGTCGTAATAACAGTACTATACAGTTTGAATAACGGAACAGTAAGTTGGAAATCTTCCAAACAAGATATTGTTACCGAATAAACAACAAAAGTGGATTATTGATGCAGCTGAGGCAGCAATAAAAGCCTTCTGGATTGATAATAATCCTAATCAGATTAGGAATAGTTCTGTTAGCAGCTGAGCTAGGCTACAACACAGGCTAAAGAATTAATGGTCTCATCAACAATCCAGATATATACTTCAATTATTCATCTGATTCATTCGGATCATACATCGTGGTGATGTGATGATTGAATAAATCGCATCAGATGATAATCATGCAAATTCGCTGACGAAAGCATATTCTCAGCAGAAATTTGAACGAACCGTACATAGTTCGAGTGTAGGACACTTGAGTGATTAGCTATAGGCCAAGTGGGAGATTTTTGGACAGTTATGACCCATATCATCACTATTTGTACAGATCATGGTGTTGTTGTACAAATTAACTATGTGACAAAGGAAATTGATCTTTTATTATTTGTAATTAGATTACCAAGATGAATAAATGATAGAAGGTCCATATGATTAGTTCTGGATTGATAAGATATGAGACAGTATCAATCCATGAAGGTTTAATCATTAAATAACCCTAGTCGTAGTATTATCGAGACTGGACATCGATAATGCGGAATAGACTAGTATTGCACTTGTGCGTGTTATGGGAGCATAACGACATAGTTCTCATATATTTGGGTATAGGATACTCATGCAAGTGTAATAGGAGGTTGTGTTTACCGATGGTACGGGAAATAGCTTCGCTCTGGATAGACCCCTCGGAATTTCATTAGTAGTATGACTATGTGTCTATGGAAGTCCGAATCAGGGTAGGTGTATTTGGTCGTCAAGGGCTTTAACAGGTTCTGTGTACGCCTCTTCTGGGTATATTGAGAATCGTAGTGTATTGGGTGTGATGTCGAGATGGAAGTATCACTCCAGTCATAGTGGAGATGATGATCACGTAGGATACGGAAACGGTTCTCTTATGTACTGCAGTCATCGAGATAATATGTCTAGGTCATGATTATTCGATTATAGAGACTAGTTACCAGAGATCCGATATGTGCTTCGTACGGGGCAGACACATTTTCAGCCCCAGGCCTTGCACGTGACATCCGATACTGGATCGAAATACGCAATACTAAGTATACTACGCCTGTTATAGATCACATATTCCAGTAAGAATATTTCTGGAGAATTGGGTAGGCATGGCGCTTTGCTAGAAGCCAACCTTGTCTTGTAAATCGGTAAAAATATAGTACTAGGTACGTACGTGTTCGGATAGTCCGACGACCGGATTTACTGCCAACATATCTGTAGGCATTGCATTTTTGCATGTAAAACCCAATGATGAGTCTCAGTTGGAGGCACTACCTTTTAAGTCGCGGGAACCGCGGGAAACGGACGTCGGAAGGGAGGAGTCAAGAATTGACTCATATTCGGTTTAAGTTCACTGGTTTAGCTTCGGTTACTTGTTGGTTTTCCGTTTTAAAAATTGTTCCTGGCCCAAAACACTCACAAATCACCTAACCTTGGCCCAAAATCCCCGCAAGCCCCTTTGCCTTGACCCAAACCCCCCGCAAGCCCACACACCTTGTCCACACAAACCAAACCCACCAACCAAAGCCCACACGCCCAACCAAAAGCCCACACGCCCAATCACCCAAATTAAATAAAATATTAGATTAAATATTAATTAGATAATGTATTTGAATTAAATAAAATATTTTAAGCCATTTACCAATTAAATAAAACATAATATATAATCATACCTAATTTGGACAAATCAAATATATTACATACTAAATTAAAAAAGATGATATGCCTAATTAAAATCAATCATAACAAATCAAATATATTACATACTAAATTAAAAAGATGACATGCATAATCCTAACCAATCAAATATATTGTATTCCTAATTTGAACCAAATTATTCCCCAATCAATCTAATCTTTTCCTTGTTGGATACCAAATCAAATCCTCCCTTTAATGCCAAATCCTATTCCTTGTGAGACAAGGTGAAGCCCTAGCCTTTCTCTATATAAGCCACACCTCTCCAAGGCATTCCCCCTCCTAATTTACGCCCATCACAAGAAAAAAGAAGCAAATAATTTCCAACCCCCTCTCCAAGCTCTCCATTCACGCATATTACACCAAAAATATAACAAATTTCTCTTCATCTCATTCCCTTACTTGACCGAAAAACACAGCCCCATAAGCCTCCCTCACATAACCGAAAAATACACCAATACAGCAGCCTTTCGCACGTCAAAAACACAGCCCCATAAGCCTCCCTATATCACCGAAACAACAGCCCCGTAAACCTCCCTGCAGTACCGAAAAAAATTGCACTCCTATTAGCCCTCAAAACAGTCCCCTATTTGGAGGGGTTAAAATCCTTTACCATGATACTTTGCCGCGCCGGTTGATATATGCTCGGTTGAATGTAAGATGTGTTCAATCGGGTATATGAAATTTCATATGGTTATCTTTATCTTTGTATGCATTATAACGAAAGGCGCATGGGCTTATTGTGTTGGATTAAAAGGTTCTCCATTTGAGAAGAAAAGCCTAAAAGGCTACCTTTACCACGATATTTTCCGTGTCTTTCATCCATTGATTGCATCGTTTATCCCTGTCTTGGCTCGAACTATTGTCATTAGTGTACCCATATCCTCTGCCCTTTACACTCCATGAACCCTCGGCAACTCACCATATTATAAACCCATTCACCATGCACATAACTGCCCCCCCTCGTGCTTACGATAACTCCCCATAATCAACTCACTGCCTTCACGCCCACTGAACACAACCCACAAACCCCAACACACAGCTCGCCCCCACGCACCTAAACACGGCCATAATTCCCCACGTGAGCAGCCCTCACTCTTTCGCACAAAGAACACATCACACCAGCCCACGCCTCACAGCACGCCACAAGCCTCTCGCCACATAGCACCTCACGGCCTCACGTAAGCCAATTCACGCCAATTGCCTTAAACATGCCCACTGACCTACACGCATAAAACCCTAAACTGAACCCTTCATTCGACATCCCCTTGCACTCATGCACACACTCACAACTCTCACATAAAGCCAACTAACCATTCATGCATGTATTATGAAATCCCATATAGTCATTATTATCTTTGTACGCATCATAGTGAAAAGCATGTTTATCCCATTGGTTACATCATTTACCTTCGTCTTGGTTCAACGTATCGTATTGCAATTCATATATCTATGTCATGATAGCGTTTGAGTATTATTTCTTGTGGTATATCGGATGGAAACCCAGACATAAATTCTGTAGCCGATTCCGAATGGATGGTAGTGCGGTATGTACTTGGGATACAATTCCACGTACCACTTGGAAAAGTGCTCATATGTGTGCTTGTGTGGTTAGTGTGTGTGCCTGTGTCTTTCGTGAATATAATATGCCAATGAAGTTGTATGTTCGTTGCTACTTTGATGTACTTTCAAGCATGCAATCTTAGATGTAAAATGTATGTAAATTTAGGTGTAAGTTTTATCTTGTACATGTGAATTTAGAAGCATGATACTCTTGGAAATAAGTGTTACTTAAACTTGATTAAATTATTACATAAATCCTTTCATTACAAGTGACATAAGTAAGGGACCATTCCGAACCCAACGGTTTGAGGTCTTCCCTTGCGAGGGGTGAGTGCGGCCTTAAATTTCATTTTTCCGGTTCACACCTGGTGGCGACTCCATTATTCTCCGGTTTAGTCCCCCGTGGCTACTTCGTACTCCCAACTAGGCCGTGAGCCTGGAACAGCATGCGTCGTCCAGTTTATGTGTCCCACAATATCCGGGGATCTCATTGGTCGCTTCCTGAAGATTCACCGATGACGTATGACTCGCACTTTATTAATCTGGGATTAATTAATGAGAGAGAAAATTAATCTGGGATTAATTACGGAGAGAGAACGATTAATTTGGAATTAATAGATAAATTAATATATTCGATATATTAAACGAAATTGGATTTCGACGTGGAATTGAAATTAGATTTTAATTCGGGCGAACGAGTTAATTTAGAATTAATTCATTAGCGACGTGAATAGTGATTTTGCTAGGCATAATTATTTAATAACGTTACAACGAAAAATTCGTTAATTTGGAATTAGCGAACCCGAGCCCAGGAGTGTTTGCGGACGCACTCGCATTTCGAATTCAAGTGCGGCCCGCAAGTCACATCAAGCGTCAAATCACTAGTCACATCAAGCGTCAAATCACTTGTCACTTTGAGTGATGTGATGTCTAGTCACTTTTGATGTGAATAGTGATGGGAATGGTTGTTGGCATTATTGCTTTGATTTTTTTGAAAATGAAAAGTGGTATATGTTTAATTGATTTTGGAAATCAATTAACTAAGACAACACATTTTTCTCTCTCATTTTCCGCTCCTCTCTCTCACGGTCTTGGACCACTTCTTATTCTCCATTTTTCTGTCAAAAGCCGAGAATACAAGGAGAAGCCATGGTGATTTTGGTGGCAAAAATTACCAAGAGCTAGCACTCAAAAGAGGACATACAACGGTGATAGGGAAACCGATTTGTGAGCATGGAATCATAACACAAAGCTTGGAGCTTGGTGGATCATCCATGGCCGAATTTGGAGGACACAAAACAGCCCACTACCGTGAGCTTCATGGAGGAGGAAAATAAGTTTTTGTGTTCGTCGCATCGCACAACCGATCAATGTAAGTATTCCGCAACTTCTTTGAGTATTCGCACATGAGTTTTATTGCTTGAATTGATCCTTGGGACCTAATAGAAACCCAACATGTTCCCCATCAATAATCGTACTACATACCTCATCTTCCATAAATACTTTGTATGAAAGATATTATATCTTGGCTGTCCGATAATATCAACCAATTCATTACCATATTAGGGAAAAACAAGACTCTAACTTTTTTTATTGAGGATCACTAGTACTCAAGGAAGAACACTAGAGCTATCAACACATAAAGTAAGTGATCAATCCCAACCATTTTCTTGTTTGAACTAACAAGTAAAGAAAAAAAACCCAAAAAAAAACAAAAAAATGTAACTAATATTTGACAGTTGATTTTCGTTGGGCAAATCCAGAAGTTCACTCCTCGAACAATCTTCTCCCAACTGTAAATTTGTTTGGTTTGTTGGGAAACAAAAGTAAACTTAGCAGAAAACGAGAACAAACACAAAGATTGACAAAGAATTTATGTGGATCCAACCTACATCCACGAGCACAATAGAAAAGAGAGATTTTATAACGTGGTTAGGTATGACCGACCTGCCTAACACTCGAGCTCGGTTGACCGACCTCTTACAAGCTCACACTCACACTTTAGCCTTTTGATCTCTATCACAAATGAAGAATGAAATTTTGCTAACCTCTTATAATGAATTCCCAAACCCTTTATATACTAGGACAAATTCTACCATTACAATATCCTTGTGACGTTAGCCACATAAATCTATCAGCACCGAATGGGCTCTCTTCCCTAACTACTCTACCGAAAGTAGCTTCTGCCATCTAACATTTCATTAAATCATTCTTTTTGGATATTCCCACACGCTACAATTATGATGCCAGCCTGTAAATGCATGTTCACATGATGGCATGTGTTAGAGGAGAATCATCAAGTTACCCCTGCTATATATGAACTTGTGGAGAGGATGAGCTCATGTACCGAGCATACCATGCTACACCCGACCTGACCAATACTGTCTCGAGCTCTCTCAACTGGTCAGGCAATCGGGGTAAAACATATCCTATTTTGTCGAGCCCAAGTAATCGAGTCGGAACCAACATCCTCGATCTATGGTCCCAATATTGCCCTATTCCTCAGGACAGTAGAACGTCGTAGATCGAGCCCGACCACCATGCTAGATCAGGTATCTAGCAATCTATTCGGACTACTGCATTGTGAATGTAAAATTTCCTTACTGCCCTTCTCGAGCTCTTGGACATACTTAGGCCTGAAAATCAGCATCAACATATGTGTCCTAGTTCTCGGTATCGATGAGTAAATGAGTTGGTGCCGGGAACTATAAAAAGATGGTGGCGCGTGAAACTGTAGACTAATTTGGCATCCTCGGGCTGATGCATACTCTTGATACGTTGTTATTCCAAAGGGATATGATCTTGCGAGGATCTGCAAAAAATAGAGAATAGGCCACGAGGGAAAAACTCACCTCATCGGGCCATTATACAATCAAAAAGGCCTATGAGGGATGTAACCCAACCCGAGGTGATAATGATATATAGGCCACAAAGGAATTATTTCTCCTTGTGTTGTCCACTTGGCCATGGGGGAGAAACTCTGTGTTAGTGTCTCTAAGACATGCCAAGGATCCTAAACAACGATTTTAGTGTGAATTTAACAAGTAAGTTGCGGAATACTTACATTGATCGGTTCGGAGATTTCAAAAATTTCCATGGATGATGGAAGCTCCAAGCTTGAAAATGAGTTCCCAACTCAAGGGTGAGTTTCCCTATCACCTTTCTTTGACTCTCAAAGTGCTAGCAATGGTGAATTTTTGCAACAAAAATTCAAGGAGAAGAGGAAGCAAGGTTCGACTATGGAGGAAAGAAAAGAGAGAAGTTGTGTTGTTTTTGATTTTCCAAAAATCAATTAATTAGTTTCCAAAAACTTGTCAAGTTGGTGTATAAAGATTTGCATTAAATGAGCTCAACAACTTCCATCAACTTGTGACAAGTGATGTAAGTAAAGTGGGTCCCACCACTTTAAATTCAAAATTTAAGTTGGCTCACACAACTTGACTTGGGCCCGGGTTCGTTTAATCCGATTAAACGAATTTTTAGTCGCGACGTAATTAAATCCAATTTAATTAAATAATAATACCTAGCTAAATTATTACGAAAGTCGCTTACGAATTAATTCCAAATTAATTCGTTCGCTTGAATTAAAATCCAATTTTAATTTCACATTGAAATCCAATTTCTATTAATATATCCAATATATTATTTTATCCCATTTAAATAAATCAAATAGTAAAATCCAATTTAACTATTAAATTTATCTTTACCAATTAATTCCAAATTAATCACGTTCTCTCTTCTAGATGAATTAATCCCAGATTAATTCTTGATGAAATTAATCCCAGATTAATTCTCTCGGATAATTAATCCCGGATTAATTCTTACCGTAATTAATCCCAGATTAATTTTCTCTCTCATAATTAATCCCAGATTAATTTTGTTCGAGTCAAATGTCATCGGTGAATCTTTGGGAAGCGACCCAAGAGATCCCTGGATATATTGGCAGTAAATACAGTTGTCGGACTATCCGACATGTGCGTACCCCATACCATGTTCTTACCGATTTACAAGACATGGTTGGCATCTGGCAAAGCACCGTGCCTACCCAATTCTCCAGAAATATTCAACGAGGAATATATAATATGTATCAGGTGTAGTATACAATGTACTGTGTAGTACGATCCAGTATCAGATGTCACATGTTAGGCCTGGGGCTGGAATTGTGTCTGCCCTGTACGAAACATATATCGGATCACCAGTAACTAGTCTATGTAATCGGATAATCATGACCTAGTCATACTATCCCGATATCTGTAGCATTTAAGAGTACTAGTTATGTATCCATGCGTGATCATCTTCTCCTTATGACTGAAGTGATACTTCCATCTTGACATCACACCCAATACATTACGATTCTCAGTATACCCAGAAGAGGCGTACACAGAACCTGTTAAAGCTCCGGACGACCAAAACCAAAGTATACTGATTGTCGCAAGTATTAGCAATGCAAGTCTCAAGTTAAGACCACATACACCTACCCTGATTCGGATTCCCATAAACACATAGTCATACTACCAATGGGACTCCGATGGGTCTATCCAGAATGAAGTTGTTCCCGGTCCAACGGCTAACAGAACCTCCTATCACACTTGCATAAGTATCCAATACTTAAATATATATGAACTATGCCGTTAAGCTTCCATAACGCGCACAAGTGTAATACTAGCTTATTCCGCATTATCGATGTCCAGTCTAGATAATACTACGACTAGGGATATTTAATGATTAAACCTTTCGTGGATTAATATTGTCTCATATCTTATTAATCTGGTACTAATCATATGGACTTTTATCATTTATTTATCCAAGTAATCCAATTACAAAATGATAAAAGAGCAATTTCCTTTGTCACATAGTTAATTTGTACAAAAACACCATGTCTTTTACAAATATTGATGTTATGGGTCATAATTGTCCAACAATCTCCCACTTGGCCTATAACCAATCACTCAAGTGTCTAACACCTGAACTATGTACGGGTCACCCAAACTTTTGCTGAGATATAACTTTCGTCAGCGGATCTGCAAGGTTAACATCTGAAATGATTTTTTGATCTTCACATCGCCACGATGTGTGATCTCTCGAATCAGATGAAACCCTCGAAGTACATACTCGGATCATTGATGAGACTGTAATTCCTTAGCCTGTGTTGTAGGCCAGCTCAGCTGCTAACAGAACTACTCCTAATCCAATTAGGAATTTATAGATCCAAAATGATTCTTTTTGCTGCCTATGCCGCAACAATGTATTCCGCTTTTGTTGTTGTATCGGCAACAATATCTTGTTTGGAAGATTTCCAGCTCACTGCTCCTTAATTCAAACAAATATATATACCCAGATTGCGACTTACAGTCGTATTTATCGCTTTGGAAACTTACATCGGTGAACCCAGTCACCTCAAGTTCTCCATCTCCATAGACTAAGATATCATCCTTAGTTCGTCTAAGATACTTAAGGATGTTCTTAACATCAATCCAGTGACCTTCACCTGGATCGGCCTGATAGTGAATGCAGATGCTCAAAGCATATGAGATACCAGGTCGCGTACATGTCATGGCATACATGATCGATCCGACTACTTAAGGGAACGAGATCTGATTCATTGAATCTCTCTCATCTTGAGTTTTAGGACACATGTCCTTAGATAGAGAGACGTCATGTGACACCAGAAGCAGTCCCTCTTGGACTGATCCATGTTGAATCTCTTCAACACTTTATCAATGTACGAGTTCTCGGAGAGTGCCATTAACTTTTAGATCTATCCCAGTTGATCCTTATTCCTAGAGTAAAGGTTGCCTCCCCAGAATTTCATGGAGAATTTTAATGAAAGCCAAGCTTTCACCGATTTTAGTATGGGAATGTCATTGCTAAGAAGCAATACATCATCAACGTATATGACAATCAATGTCAGTGCGCTCCAACTAACCTTCTTATATACATAAGAATCATCTTTGTTTTGAATGAAACCATATTGTAATATGATCTCATCAAAACGTTGGTTCCAAGAACGCAATGCTTGCTTCAATCCATAAATGGATCGATTTAAGTTGCAAACCTTGTTTGCATGTTTTGGCACGACAAAACCGTCAGGGTGTTGCATATAAACATCCTCCAAAAGGTTTTCGTTAAGGAAACCGGTTTTGACGTCCATCTGCCATATTTCATGATCGAAATATACAATAATAGCAAGCATTATCCGAATGGATTTAATCATGGAAACGGGTAAAAGGTTTCGTCGTAATCAACACCATGTTGATGACGATACCATTTCACTACAAGCCTAGCTTTGTACGTTTGTATGTTGCCATCCATGTCTGTCTTCACCATGAAGACCCATTTGCTACCAATAGGCACAATGCCTTCTGATACATCAACCAGTGTCCAAACTTGGTTGTATACATGGAATCCATTTCGGACTTCATGGCACCTTGCCATAAAATGGAGTCGATACCTTGTATCGCTACCTCATACTTAGCCGGTTTAGTATCCTCAATAAGATTAATGTCTACATGAGGTGAGATCAGAAACCCATACCTCTTAGGTTATTTTCTGACTCTCTCCGAACTACGCGGTTCTTGTGTATTAGAAGATTATGGAACAGTCTCATCCCTGATGAACTGTTCGTGTTCCGTGAGGGGATCGGTGCCAGGAACAGTATCACTCTGATTTTCATCGAGTTCTACTTTCCTCCCACTTACCACTGCATTTAGGAATTCCTCTAAGGAAAACTGCATGGAGAGCAACAAATATTTTGTTCTCTTATGGGTTGTGGAAATAATATCCTTTGGTTTCCCTAGGATAACCAATTACAAATAGGCACTTATCCGATTTGGGTTCTAGTTTGGTATCATCCAAACGTTTAATATATGCCCAGTATTCCCAAATCTTCATGAATGAGAAACCCAGTTTCTTTCCTATCTATATTTCATATGGAGTCTGTCCAACAGATTTTGACGGAACCTTATTCAAAATAAGTATTGCATTGTTCAATACATATCCCTTGAAAGAAATTGATAGCTCAGTGCGACTCATTATTGACCTTACCATGCCCAACAAAGTTCGGTTTCTCCGTTCGGACACACCTTTCAATTGAGGTGTTCCGGGAGGAGTCCACTGTGAAAGAATACCATACTCTTTCAAGTAATCTTGAAACTCAATGCTTAAGTATTCTACACCATGGTCCAACCGCAATATTTTTAATACTTTTTCCAGTCTGTTTTTCTACTTCGTGTCGAAACTTTTTGAATTTCTCAAAAAAATTTTCCGACTTGTGTCTCATAAGACACACATAACCATAACACGAAGCAACATCCATAAAGGTTACGAAGTATTGATATCCACCTCTAGCCTAGCTAGACATTGGCCCACATATGTCACCATGAACGAGGGCTAACAGCTCGGAGACACGTATATATTTACCGCTAAAAGGAGTTTTAGGCACTTTGCCTAATAAATAAGATTCGTAGACGTTATATGAATTAGGATCAAATACGTCCAAGTATCCACTCGTCGAAAGTGTGGACATACGAGTCTTGTTAATATGTCACAGACGACAATGCCACAAATAAGTTTCATCTGTTTTACTCAATTTGAGCCTTTTGTTTGTCATGTTATATGTTTGAGATTCATTTATATTCAAAATATAAAGACTATTATTAACATCTGCTGTACATATCAAAATGTCATCTTTATATACAAAACACCCAGTGTCCATGAATACAAAGGTATACCCGCATCGGGTTAAACTAGATACAGAGATGATGTTCCTTAGTCAAACTAGGTACATAATAACAGTCACCTAATGTAATTACATGCCCCAATAACAGGTTCAAAACATAGGTCCCAACGGCCAAAACAGTGACTCTCGTCCCGTTTCTGACTCACAGGTCGATTTCGCCTGAAGCCAGTATCCTGCTAATCAGCAGATCCTGTATATCAGTACATATGTGAGTACCACATCCAGTATCAAAAATCCAATTTTTGTAACTAGTAGTTGACATGTTTATAACAAACATACCTGAAGCCGGAGCCTTGTCCGTCTTCACTTCCTTCAACTCCGCCTTGTACTCACGGCAGTCACGCTTCCAGTGACCCCGTTTGCTACAATGTAGGCAGACGCCTTGGGATATGTCCTTAGTCTTCCTAGAAGACTGTGATGATTTAGCCTTGCCCTTTTTCTTCCTTTTCTTCACACCCCCATAAGCCTTCGGCAAAGCCTTGGCCTTCTGGGATGTCAAAGTAAGGTGCACCTCATGCTTCTTGCCCTTCAGAAGCTCTGGCTCTGCTTCTTTCAGCATCGCCATCAACTCTCTAAGAGTTTTTTCATGGTTCATCATGTTATAGTTCATGACGAACCCGCCCCAGCAGTCAGGCAGAAACTGTAAGATCAAATCTATGGAAGTCTCGGCCTCGAAGGTTATGCCCAGCTGACCTAGTTGTTCGATGTCAGCAATCATCTGCGACACATAGTGCTCGTCAGATGTACCCTCTTACATACGCGAGCGAAAGAGCTTCTTTTACAATTCGTACTTCTAAGATCTAAGGTTAGATCTGTGAAGATCCTTCAATTTCAACATCATACTATAAGGATCCAATCCTTTGTTCTGACGAATAAATTGAGGAGTCATTGCGGCAAGCATGACGAATTGAGCACTAAAGTTATCATTACTATGAGTCTTCCAAAGCTCATGCTCTACCTTTTGCTCAACTCTAGGCTCAGGCCCGAGATGTTTCTCTATGACATAGAGTAACTTCTCGGCTCCCAGGACTATCCTGAGGTTCATCTCCCAATCTGGAAAATTGGAGCCGTTAAAGACATTATCGCCCATGACGATGTCCCTAACGCTAATCTTTCCAGCCATCTCGATTGCAATAGTCCAACATATTGTCGTGAGTTAAGAAGCATGAAATTGATTGATTTTGCTTCAATTTGTGTTGGACATAAGTTGATTAATTTAAGCATGATTAATTAGTTTAATTGATGTTTTGGAAACATTGGATTAATTAATTAATTATGGTAATTACACTTTAATTAAAATAATTGTGATATTTGGAATATCGTAATTAAATAAATTAGTCTTTAATTTTGAATTGGGCTAATATTGTTGTATTTGGGCTTAATGGGCTTGGTTGGGCAAAGCTTAGTTTAGGACAATTGGATTGGATCCAAATTGGGCCTAAAACCTTTCCATAAAATCCAAATATAATAATTGGGCCTTGGCATTTGGGTTTGATACATATTGGCCAAAGCCCATGCCTTAAGAATTAATTAAAAGCCCATTGGACTTTAATTAAATTGACATTGGATGTTAATTGGGCCTTTGAGACCCATTAAGATTGGATTTAGAATCTAAGTCTAAAAGGCACACAAATAAGTGTAATTATTTAATTTGGAATTAAATAAGAATTAGTATTGAATACAAATTAAATTGGATTTAAAATTGTAGTTCGATATAATTCAAGAATACGCACTTTGAGTACTTATTCTTAAACGAGTTGGACTCGCGCAAATCAAATCATTGTTTGAACATTGGATGATCATTAATTCAAAGATTAATTAATTGGATTAGATTGATTGAATAACATGTTTTGTGTGAATACATGGATGTATTGTATGAATAATGTATATCGGATGGATATTAGAAGGGTGAGGGCAATTTTGGAAATTGTTGTAATAAATTTAGAATTTATTAAATTGGACCTGCGTGTCCAGCCTTTTATCTCTTGACACTTTGTATTTCTCTTCTCACCAATTCCCCTCAATGTTAATGAGGTTTCTTTATTGTATTATGTAATTGGACAGAAGTTAGAATAGTGCTAGCGGGAGAGAGGAACGAGAGAGATTTATTCTAGGAACAATTTGTTAAATATCCATCCGCATATCATTATTAATTTGTTTCATGCCTTATTATGTTTTTAGAATGCATGCTTAAGGGTGTATGATGAGACAAAATCAAAGATAATAAATTGGTTGCTAATTTACGCGAAAAACCCTCAATATAATATTAAGTGATTTCCTTCCATTGAGTGGTTCTCTCTCAAGATCCAAGATTGGCATTGGTTTGTTGGCCAAAGTCAAGATCAATGTCCATTGCGGATGTGTTTGAACCACAAAAGCTTTGTTATATATCGCATGTCTTGGGCAGTTGTGACTTGTTGGCCAAAGTCAAGGTCATTTCTTATTCATCGATATGGATTACGAAGCTTTCCCACTGTCAATGGGTCCCGCTTCACTGGAATCATTAAGCTTGTCTAGCCAAAGCCAAGGCTTAGTTGATTCAGAGGAAAAGGTTAGGAAATATATTGGATATATTGCCATATATATTGTATATATATGTTTCGGACTTGGAGGTCCACCTACCGGATCTATGAATTGGATGAGATCCAATTGATCTTAGAGACTACCTAGTTAAATATCATACAGCTTGTTGGCCAAAGTCAATGTTGTGTGTTATTTAACGGGATCCTAGCCCACTAGGAAACTAGGTTTCCCGAGTACTCAATAGAAGGTTAGAGGCTCGCCGAAAAATAGTGGGATGCCAGTATTGAATTTGCAATTTCGTTCAAATACTTGCCAAATACGCGCTTTCAAATTATTTTTGTCATTTTATATATTTATATTAGTTGGACTAATATTTTATTATTTTTCTTGTAACAGTTGGACTGTACCCAAAATCGTTAATTGAATAGTTAGACTATTGCAATTAAGATGGCTGGAAAGGTCAATGTTAGGGACATTATCATGGGCAAAAATGTCTTTAATGGTGCGAACTTTCCTGACTGGGATATGAACCTCAGGATTGTCCTGGGGGCTAAGAGCTCTATACGATAGAGAGACATCTTGGGCCTAAGCCCAGAATTGAGCAGCTGCTTGAGCTTGAGCTTTGGAAGACTCACAGTAATGACAACTCAACTACTCAATCTGTCATGCTTGCTGCAATGACCCCACAATTTCGTCGTCAAAACAAAGGATTGGATCCCTATGAAATGATGTTGAAATTGAGGGACCTTCACCGATCTAACCTTAGATCGCAGAGGTACGAATTGCAGAAGAAGCTCTTTCGCTCTCGCATGTCAGAGGGTACATTTGTTGAGCACCATGTGTCGCAGATGATTGCTGACATCGAACAACTAGGACAGTTAGGCATAGTCTTCGAGGTTGAGACTTCCATAGATTTGATCTTATAGTCTCTTCCTGATAGCTTGAGCGGGTTCATCATGAACTATAATATGATGAACCAAGAAAATACTCTTGGAGAGTTGATGGCAATGCTGAAAGAGGCAGAAAAAGAGCTTTTGAAGGGCAAAAAGAGCGAGGCGCACTTCACTTCGACATCTCAGAATGCCAAGGCTTGGCCGAAGGCTACTGGAGGTGTGAAGAAGAAGAAGAAGAGAAAGGCAAGGCCAAATCATCAAAGTATTATGGGAAGGCAAAGGATAAATCCCAAGATGTCTGCCTACAGTGTGGCAAACGGGGTCACTGGAAGCGTGACTGCCATGAGTACAAGGCGCACATGAAGGAAGTGAAAGCGGACAAGGCACTGGCTTCAGGTATGTTTGTTATTGAAATAAACATGTCTACTTCTAGTTTTAAAAATTGGATTTTTGATTCTGGTTGTGGTACTCATATATGTACTGATGTGCATGATCTGCAGATTAGCAGGAGACTGGCTTCAGGAGAGACCGACCTCCGAGTTGGAAATGGGACTAGAGTCGCCATTTTGGCTGTTGGGACCTACATTTTGGAACTGCCCTCGGGACATGTACTTAATTTATCAAACTGCTATTATGTACCTAGTTTGACTAGAAACATTATATCTGTATCTCTTTTAACCCAATGTGGGTATACTTTTGTATTCAGAAACACATGGTGTTTTGTTTATAAAAATGATTTTGAGATATGCAGTGCTGATGTTAATAATGGTCTTTATATTTTGAATATAAATCAATCTCAAACATATAACATGACAAAAAAAAGGCTTAAATTAAGTAACAAAGATGAAACTTATATGTGGCATTGTCGTCTGGGACATATTAACAAGACTCGTATATCCACACTTTCGAATATTGGATACTTGGACGA